>JASANG010000116.1:0-100945 GCA_030248215.1 Enoplolaimus lenunculus | reverse complement strand
TGCGACATTTTTCTCAACGATCCGGTAGCGATAAGTGTTTGCGTTCAGACGGTGTATACACTGCGAGCCCGAGATGGGAAACCCATCCCGGACGCGATCGGGCGGAGTAGCGTAACTAGACCTAGTAGCCAACCTCGATCAAACCATAAGGAGTACCCGCCAAGGATGGGTGGCAAGGACTTTCGATCCAGGGTAACTTACCTTATAAGTAGTATTAGCAAATTCCTAAGCCTAAGCCTAGTCTAAGCGGAAGGGAGAGCCTATTCCTAAGCCTAAGCAAAAAATTTGTCTAAAGCTTAAACTGACTCTATTACAGCTTCGTCGAAAAACATTCCGGGCTGTTCTACACATGAGCCAAAGAAGCTATCAATTTTTCAGATGGGACGGTGGTATTTTGGGACGGCAGTAAGGTATACCTACATAGGCCGATTGCTCTAAGAAAGATACCCTGACTCACAAGCTGATTACTATGAGCGTAAAACATACAATTCTAAATACGTGGTATTGCGAGTGAAAAAATTCAGCAATTATTCTAAGATTATTATCTTTATGTAATTACTTCTGCCCGCGCAAGAACCAGTTAATTTTCTGACGGAGCCGAATCTATGTTGCATCACCATCAGAGGTAAGTCTGCATGAGAATAATGTTAGAACTGCTGATTTTTGCGCTCATAACTGTTTCGTATCTTACGCATCAAAGTGTTCGTTGATACTGGATAATAAACGCTCGGTACGACAAAACAAAAATATATTTTATTTGTTGCAGATTCATCCCAGATATCAAGCCACGGTTTATTTTGAATGTATTTGTTTCCGGGAGAATATGCCCGTTTTGAATAGAATACAGCGTATTTCCTAACACGAAACCATAAAACTCGATAGTCAAAATAGAGTTGCAACATTTAAAAACAAATACCCGGAATTTAATTCTTGAAATTCTAAGCCCACACCTGGAATATCTCGACGCTATTTTGTCCAAGGCAAGACCCGGACTTAGAAAATTTAGGTTTACTCGGAAATCAAGTTTATAACTGTGGCAGGCGGGTCACGTTTTTCCCATGTTGAATCGACGTGAACTTTAAAAATTCAGGCTTTTTATCGAGTGAACAGATAAAACTAGAATGTCATACGACATTAGCTTACAAACCACTGCTCTCAAATGATCAATATGTCACATGATACTGTAGGATATTTACGCGAATATCATATGCTATTCCAAAATTTCAACAAAAATCACATGAAGTGAAAGTCAGACGGCAGATGTACAGATATGCTTTAAATACCAAATATACGCCTGGAAATCTTTTCCGACACAAAATCACTTAGAACCACTGCTTCGTAATTGAAAAATTCAAATTTCACATTCAAGTATCATATGATATTCAGCAGAAAAAACCATGCAGACATTTGAAAATATATCATACGATATTCGCAGATAATACCTCGAATATCATATGATATTGAAGAACAAGTTGACCTACAGATGACAATAGCAGACAAATACGAATTTTTGAATACGACATAGGGTCTATAAGCAAACAAAATGTTACCCAATAGTCTAATAGGGACAAAACGTGTCCCAGGCTGCCCCGGCTATAACGTGAACCTCTACATTAGATACCAGGAATAACTGGAATAGCCGGACTCGGATGCAACTCTAAGCCGAACGATCTATGTTAACTATAGATACTTGCCTGAAAGTTGTAAGCTAAAACCGAAGCATAAGCATAATTTTTTGAGTCTACAAGTCTTTCATTTCCTCTTCTACCAAAGGACAGGCCTCTATAATAAACATGGGCGCCGAAACAATGGGAACTGTAAATCTGTGTAATACCACCTTCAAAATATCAGTACGCAACTCCGCCTCTGCTCACTATCGCAGCAAAATTTCATTCACCAACGATGCGTACATTGCATCACATTTCTCTGAATCGTCATCCGGGTCTTCGTAAAAATACTGCGCAGCTTCCAGATAAACTTTTGCACGTTTAGGCAACGGCAATAGCTCGATTTGATCCCTACGAACACGACATCTAATCGCATAACGAGCCAAATGCCTCAGCGATGCAACTGGCAACACTCCAGGCGCAAATCGCGATAGTGGTTGCCGTAAACAAACAGCCTCAGTATCAGCAGCCGGCGGCGGGTCAAGTTCAAGACGTCCAAAACGTGGATCTACTGCATCGTTTATAGGAATAGGTGCCATATTCACAATATCATTACGACGCATTCCATTTTGTTGATTTACATCAGCGTTTTCTCTATCATCGACACGATTGTTATCGACACGAATTTCATGGTCACGGTTACCTTGATCATTATTATTGTTACTATTATCATTATTATTATTATTATTAATGAGCAAAACATTGTTCTGTTGATTATCAGCACCCGGCTGATGCTGTAACTGCAATTCTACGTTCCCGCCAGCAGCTGCCACACGTCCTCCACCGATGCGAGGATGAAGAAAAAAGCGAAATCTGCCAGCAATGGAATGTTCGATGGTTTTCTCGATCAAGTCAACAATATCTGACGATCGAACGAAACTTGGTTCGGCACGACCGAAACTAAATTTACCCTAAAATCAAAATAAAGTTGATAAAAGTGCAAAATGGCAATATCAAATATGGTAGGCGCTATGCTTGAATCAAAACACATGCCAATATCGAAATATTAAATACAGTCACGGACAGAATTAAGTGCAACCGCGGTCACGACCCAAACGCGGTTCGAATCGCGATTGCTCGCAGACGCAATCGCGATCGCTCGCAACCGAAATTTACGTGGACGCAAAAACCGCGATTGCGATCGCAGGTTCGCGGTTAAAATCGCGGTTACAGACGCGGCTAAAATTGCGGTTACAGACGCGTTACACTCGCGGTTACAGACGCGGTTAAAATTGCGGTTACAGACGCGTTACATTCGCGGTTACAGACGCGGTCGGTTCAAACTGCGACTGCGACCGCGGTTCAAACTGCGACTGCGACCGCGGTTCAAACCGCGACTGCGACCGCGGTTCAAACCGCGACTGAGACCGCGGTTCAAACCGCGACTGAGACCGCGGTTCAAACCGCGACTGCGACAGCGGTTCGAACCGCGACTGCGAACGCAATTAAAATCGCATCTACGATCGCGTCTCAAACCGCGACTGCGACCGGGGTTCGCGACAGCAAACGCAATTAAAATGGCGTCTATGATCGCGTGTCAAACCGCGTTTGAGACGCGATCGCTGAGACACTCAGACGCGGCTACAAAACCGCAACCGCAGTGGACGCAATCCAAAACCATGATCAACTCTTTTATTCTAAACGAGACAAGAAGGTTAAAGCTAACGGAAGTCCATCATCATCTAATTATTGCGCGAGAGCTGTCTTGGTAAGGTAACGTTAGCTGCGTACAATTTCGTATAAGCGATGATTGTAAATCAGGTAAATGGCTGATGCAATAGTAAATTTCTGCACTTGTCTACACGAACACTATTCGGCGTAATATTTACAAGATTACCTGTTTGCGTATCTATCTAAGCGAAACTGCGGCCAGAATTAAAAAAAATGCCTGACATACTTCTTCAACTTCAAAGACAATTAATAATAAATATGGAATGCCTCACATCGGGCAGTGGTCCAGCTACTGGTTTTGTATCCAAATTAGAACATATAAATACTGTTTAGAAAGCGCAGTTTTGCAGCAGGAGCCAATTTTTTCGGAAGAAATATATGTAGTGTTACAAATTTACAACCGACTTGACTACTAGTATGTATTACTATAAAAGGTACTAAAAAAACAAAAATGAAAACACACCTTAAACCATTTGATACGCACATGGTGAACACGACTGTTTTCGCCAGTGAAAGACAATGCAAAAATGTAACGATCATCCGCCGAATCACGTAAAAGAAATGTTCCAAAGGGTCGATTTGAAAGCAGAGTTTCAGCCTAAAAAACCCATTGTCGAAGATTTGACGTCATGTTAAACTTATCAAGTTTAAAGACATCTTCATTTAAAAAACGAAATAGAGAATACTATAACCGATATTATGGTTGGTCTACTACTGAAATTGTATGCTATGTTTATAGATCAAATTCAACTATTACTTTACTTGCATATGCTGCAAACTCAAAACTCCAATATGGCCGTTACTTTTCTTGAAACATTTTGATAGTCGCTGCAGTTATCAAGGCTGGATTATGTACATAGTGGTTGACACTTAGAGTTTCATAGCGCGATGTAGCAAAACGAGAACCGTAATCCATCATACCATCTTTGATTGACGGGTTATGATGGCTTAGTTCCAAATAATTCTATTCCGATTAAAGCGCTTCACTGATTGGTTATTAAAGATGTTTTGAGTTTGCATGTCCCAGTTAACAACCAAAAACCTCCAACTCAATCAGAGAAGACGGGCGGCTCGCTTAGGACATGTGGTACCGTACTACACTGTTTGGTTGTAGTAATGGAAAAGTTAAATAATCTTTACTATACATCTTGTTCATTGTGTTCACAGAAAACTATGGTGCAACGTGTAGTTTTTAAACAAAAATAACATTAATCTTTGACTGTATTCTACTTCTGTGCCAATTTTTGCATAAGTAACTGCAGCAATTTGTGAGTTTAAAATGAAAATCTACCACTAACCGGTGATAGGTGCTATACACATCTGAGATATGGACCCTTACATTTACCTTCGCCCAATCAAGCGGTCCCCAGTACCATCCGGTAGCGCGCAATCGAGAGATGCTGTCACAAAACGGCTGTTTGCGTACTGGTTGCAGCCGAGAAGGTGCAAATAACATCTCATCATTACTTGAATGACACGGCTGTTCAGACAGCATCGACTGAGGAAGACGTTTTGAGCTATTCAATTTCGAATCGTTACAATAAGTCAAGCTGGCCTGCGGTTGACTTATTGATGCCGCATGGAAGATTGCATTCGCCACATCTGTTGTGTTACGCCGATTGTCTACAGTTTCTACACTTCTCTTTAAGTGAACAGTGGAGATTGGTTGTGTCAATGACGTTACACATTGTAACGAAACATCAGTCCATGTCGTCGGTTGATGAGCCTCCGCTGTCGACGTCCTCGATGGATGAACCGACGAAGTCGATTTTATCGATGGCTGCGTCACCGCCGGCAACTCCATTGACTGATGAGTCATCGCCTTGGACGCCGTCGAGTGATAAGCCGTCGCAGTCGATTCCATCAATCGATGTGCCACTGCTGGCGATGCCATTAATTGATGAGTCATCACTGCCAACTTCGACGATTGATGAGTTATAGGCGTTGACCGCAAGTCATTTGTTACCAACGTTGACGACGCATTGACCGATTCTGTCGATACCGACGATGGCGTCGTAGTCGACTTCAACACGACCGAGCGTGCTGATTGTGATACGCGCGGCATCGCCGATAACGTTGCGGCTGCCTCAGAGTCTTGCACACTTCTACGAGACAGAAGTTGTCGACTGGCGCCACAGTTACCTGGATTTAGCGAATCAGCGTCACCTGTCGCCGGTATATCACTACGTCGTCGTCGACATTGCCGTCGCTTTCGTTCAAACCGTTCTAATTTGGATGAAGTACAGCACGGCGCCAAAAAGAGGCCATGTACTGTTGTATCTGTAGCTGTATCTTGTTTAGAAGCCACATCTGCATCGTTATTCTTTTGACCAGATCCATCATTTCTACTAGCCAATTGACAGCTGGTGTTGACAACATGTTCTGCAGTTGCCGTTCGAAATATCACACCATTTGGACACCGGTTCAATTTTGTACGCGAGTCGCCAACAGTTCGGCATTGGCGACTCAGTAAATTATCACAGACAGTCAAGCTTATTGCTTGTTCTGATGTGCACGGCATTTTAGCACGCTGATAACTTTTGTTGACATTTGCTGATGGGTGACTTTCTTCAAACGATGCCATCGTTTTCAAGGGCGCAAACCCGTTTCGACCACGGTATATTGCCACAAAATCATCATGTGCTTTGTCAACAGCGGAATGATTAGTGGCATGAGGTGAGCAAAAATCTTGAGGATCCATTAAAAACTGTTAATATGACTGAACCCAAGGAACTGTTTGATGTAATTGGCAAGACATTAGATCAAAAGTAAATCTAACATTACACCCGAAATCTTTCGCCAATCCTGATTTATCTGCGCTACAAAATACACAAACAGTAGAGTGCAAGCGGTGAAAAATACCGGATTCCAAGGTCAACAAAGTTTGCCGGACCCAGACGTAAGGTAGGTATAACTAACAGGGTGCGACCGGATATCCGGCTCCTGTTTACTATCCGGCAAAAACCCGCATCCGGTTCCGGTTCCGATATCCGGTATAAACCTACCGGATACCGGATTTCGGTGATGATTTCGTAAATCTCAAATTATTGCAAATTATGTTGCGAGGTGTTGTTTTCAGTCCCATTACATGTAAGTATACATAAATATTGGTTTAAAGCAGTATTTTTGCATTTGGTTCAAGTAGCGATTCGGATTTTATTATGTAAAGAAACCAATTATTTGCAGCTTCACACAATTATTTTTAAGTATTAGGACACGCTCCTTTTATATACGCAATATTCCGTTTACTGAAAGTAAATTAACATTTACTGACGCATTAACGTGCTAAAAATGGATTTATTTTAAAAACACACTATCCGGTTAACATCCGGTTCCGGTAAAAAAAATCACTATCCGGATCCGGTTCCGGTAAAAAATCACTATCCAGATCCGGTTCCGGTATCCGGTTTTTTGCGATCCGATCGCACCCTGATAACTAAGCAATAAAAATGTTGACTAAGCCAATTTTAACAACAACCGGCAAAATTTAGCGTCCAAAAATACTGCAAGCAATTTCAGAAATATTGGCAATTAAAGTGTTAACAAGTGCACCAAAGTTACAAAGTCGCTGGAATTCGCGATTTAAATTTCATTGTAGAATTACCGCAACCTACGGCAACAACGCCGGCAGATGTCGATTTTCCGCAGGTAGCCTACCAATATGTAATAAATAATTCGTCTATATTTCAATTTATATAAATAGAAATGTAAGCGCGATATGAGCTTAAGCCTTATGCGGGGTTCACGTTATAACCGGGGCAGCTTGAGACACGGTTTGTCCCTATTAGCCTATTGGGTAACATTTTGTTGGCTAATAGACTGTATATCATAGTCAAAAAGTCGTATTTGTCTGCTATCATCATGTATAGGTCGCCTTTTGTCCTTAAATTTCATATGATATTCGACGTATTGTCAGCGAATATCATATGATATATTTTCAAATGTCTGAATACTTGAGGTAACCAGGGTGCAACCGGAATTATAAAATACCGGAACCGGAGCCGGAAAATAAAAAATGTTTGTTACCGAAAAATTCATTTTTGAGCGCTCTTTTATCACTTTTAATGCTGTAAACAGACCATTTAGGATGCCAAAATCCTGAAACGAATGCAGTAGGTGGAAACATGATAAATTATGAGTATGGCACAAATTGAAAATTTTGGCAATACACGCTCGGGATATTTTTTGATAAATAAGTAAGAAAATATGCCATTTTTTAAATTTTCGAACGAGAAAAAATATTCAATATTGAAAATACCGGAAAATTCCGGTGAAAAAATACCGGATTTATAACCGGAACCGGATAGTGAAAAATACCGGATTTCCCTACCGGAACCGGAATTCCGGTTGCACCCTGGAGGTAACTATACTCAAATTGTCCTGTTGAATATCATAGTATACTAGAATTTGAAATTTGAATTTTTGAATTATGAAACTGTTTTACTAAGCGGTTTTGTGCCGGAAATGAATTTGCAGACGTGTATTTGGTGTTTTAAGCACAGCTGTGCCTCTGCCTTCCGACTTTCCATTAATTTATTAGCACTCGAAAATTACACTGTCCCGCTGAATATCATATGATATTCATTGTAATTTAGGAATGGTGTCATATGACATTCGAGTTTTGTCTGTTTACCCGATATGACTGCTCGAATTTTAACGTTCACGTCGAGTCAACATGGGACAAACCGTGTCCCGCCTGCCTCGGTTATAACACGAATACCACATTAGATGCGTCTCCCGCTGTAAGGCGTTTGATCAAGCTTTCTTGAATTTTTAAAATTAATAACACAGTGCCTAATATCAGAAGCAGGGTACAACCAAATGTCTGTCTCCGGCAGCAAATCGACCTACGGCTCCGGTAGTTTTTGCCGGAGGTTCAGGCAATATCGTTAGTGAAATATTTTAAGTTTTTACATTTGTAGACTTTTCATTCAGTTCGTCTAGTTTGGAAATTTTGAAAGCTTTTAGTGGCCGATATTTTACAAAAAGGAAATTTAAATTATGTGATAACACTTAGCGAGCATTGTGAAAAATAGCAGACTCAACAACATATTGGCCAATGTTACTCTAATGGGCGTCCAGGTTTACATTTTTTGCATATACATAAGTTTTGTAGTGACCCGAATAAAAAGGATGTGGAATAATAAGAGGGGTCCCCATTTTGAGTCTCTATCAATAAGAGTCCGAATTCCTAATAAGAGTCCGTAAGCGCATAGTCCCTAAATCCTAATTAGAGTTCATAAGTGTAAATTATTCCTAATTGTAGCGCATAAATGACTCCAGAACCAAATAAAGGTGAGTTCAAAATTTTAAAGCGTGCAAGAATGTAGTTTAATATTCTGAGTGAGGTTTGGATACAGAATTTTTTCATCAGCTCCAGCTACTTTGGTGGTGAAACCATGCAAATTCCAAAATTTTAGACAAATGCATTTCGGATATCCGGATACACATTTCATTTCGGATAGATTTTCGAATACTTTTCATATCCGGCGCCCATCTATAGCTGCAATTAGGGATCGACCGGATCTCTGCAATTTTTAAGATCCGGATCCGAACCCTGGTAAAATAAACTACCGGATCTCCGGATCCGAATTTGATATACAAAAACATACCAAAATTGGAGCATATATTTCAATTATGCGTACGTAATCTAATAAGCACTGTGTGAGCATTAATGCTTTGTTGGAATGTCAGGCTATTCCCTAGCTGCAATAGTCAGTTTACGCTTTAGACTATTTTTTGCTTAGGCTTAGGGATTGGCTCATCCATACGCTTAGGCTTACCTTTAGGCATATGCTTATGGTACTGTTCAGGCCGTTCTATACATGGGCCAAACAAGAGGCTTATTTTTTTATGGATGGAGCCAGAAGGTTTGTGATAAATTTGTGAAACAAATAATAAATGCGTATAGTTTATTTACGTTCGTGGATTTGGCGTTTACATGCTCGAACACTATAGACCCAAAATGCAAAACAAAGTAATAGCAAAACACGATGAACAAAGATTTACTGCATATAAGATTACAGATCGAATTAGCACTTTGCTAAGCATCACTTATGTTATCAGACAAAATTAAATACGGAATTAATTACAATTGTAAAACATCAGGCAACCGGTTTGCAGTTTGTTAAAATTGAAGGAATCGACAAGTATCTTTAATTACAAATACTTGCAGATGTATTCATCGCAATTGAATAATACTACGCTCACTGAATACTATTAACTGTTCCATACCATTTTCAGACAAGACTGCTAAAATATTGTGCGAAAGCCAAAATCATAGCATACACAATAATTCACACATCCGCATTGTTACTGTATTTAAAACCAGGGTTGTTCTTTCCGGAAGAAAGTATGACCGGAAAAAATGAATTTTTTCATTTTTTCCGGAAAAAATTTATTCTATGTCTGAGTCATCGGTTAGCCCACCCTTAGCCGTCGTTTGCCCAAAAATGCTTGCATTTTGAAAGTTTTTGCATATTTGAGTTTCTGATGACATCCTCGGATTATTCCATACCCAAATAGACATTTTGAGTTGAGTGGAGGAATTTGGGACCTTAAAATTAAAATTTTTTAAAAATTTACGTTTTGGCATGGAATAACAGGGAGGAGGTCATCAGAACATCAGAAACTAATGAGTGGAGCGAGCTAAACGAGTCACACTTGTTTTTCTTATGAAATCCATTTATATATTTATATGCTGCAATTTTCGCGTTTTTGGGACATATAATGTGACCTGGTGGACATATACGCACGGTCACTGTTAATGTGTTGCATGAAAATTAGTTACATGTCGTCTTAAATTGTTATATTATATCATATTTATTTGCAAATTGTATTTAAGAATCGTTTAATTTTTTCCATTTTTTCCACCCCCAAGGAAAAAATGGAAAAACTCATTGTTTCCGGCCAACACCCCTGTTTCAAACGGTCTGCAACTTCCTTACGTGGTACTACACGTTACAACATAATTTAATGTGTGATTTTAAATGCATTTAACTTGAAACATCACTGAGCTATTTTATAAACTTTTACCAAATACGCGGTGTTGGGCGCGTTTCGCACAATCTTACATCAATGATTATTACTGTAACGTCCATAAGTTCAAATTACTGCAACGCCCATAAGTTCAATAAATCTATATTCTGTACATCACAATATATTTGCTGATTTCATAGCACACGCAGCAAAAATGCTTCCATTTTCAAAGCAATTTAAGATGCCGCCCATGCCTCCAATTCCGCCATGTCATCGTCTAATTCTTTGTTAGTACTCTTTGACGCTAAAACACAAACCAGCACTAAGCTTACAGATAACATATCCCGCCGCTAGCGAGAACCATTCGCATTCAATACTAACGAAAACGAAGGTCGGAGAACAGTGGATATCAGTAAACATACGATATTGAGATTTTGATCCGTTACAATGCCACCGGAATTAATCCAATATGTTATACAGCAGAATTACACTAAATTCTAGTCAAATTTCGAAGAAAATTTCGTAAAATTCAAAAACATTTTATTCCTAATTTTATCTTAAATGCTTTATAAAAATCTTCCACTTATCAAGCGTACTCGGTTGAACTCAGAGGCACTTTCGAAAAACCACCCCCGCACGGGATCGGGTTGGCAAAATGCCAGTTAAATAAATGTAGCCAGGGAGAATTGCCCATTAAGCGAACAAATCTACACGTACGTTTGGGAAGTTCTTTTGTTGGAACATCAGGCAGTTTCGTATCTGGGGTGGGTTCAACATTAAGCAACTGTGAGTCGAGTTCTTCTTGCTCCAATTCTTCCAGTTCCGCTAGTAAATCATCCTAAAACGAAGACGTAATATGCTAAACCCTTACAATATACCGTTTATAATAGGTAAAACCTAAACGTTGCATTGCCTCTGACAGCGACAATTGATACAGGAATAGTGTATATTTCTATAATCATCTCACTCACTCGCGCCACTATTAATACAGAAAAACAAACATGCATTTTAAACTCAAAATGTCAGGTGGAGGCAAAACTAAAGACAACAAACCCTCAAGCAGCTTATCTAAATCAGGCCAACTGCATGCCAATTGTCAGAACTAGCCTTTTGAGTTTAAAATACACTTAAAATCATCTGATATTGTGCTTAACAAATAAGAAAGAGTGAAAGAGGCAAATAAGTAGAACTGAAAAAACAAATTAAACGAACTTCGCTGATATCACTTCCTCCCAACCCGATTGGATTCGAAATCGCTTCGGATATTTCGTTTGCGACTTCTTGCTGTTCAGCTATATCATCCATTAAATCATGCACCTTATCTACGTCCCTGAAATAAGACAGCATAATTTAGCCAAAATCAATACCACAATAATGTGTCGCAAAGCAATACGATAAAATCTGCCGCCAACACTTCATTAAAATAATACATAATTATATATTATATTATATAGCATTTCGCTAGCTCAATCTCGAGAAAAAATGTTTTTAAGAGGTGACCCAGCGTTTAACAAGGGAAATTTATGAGTGTTAGGTTTAAAAGCAATTTTTGTATGTTAGCAGATTATTGCTTAAATTTTCCATCTCTACACGAAGCTTATTTGTCGTGGGAGAGCGGCTGATCATAGAGATTTGGCCGAATAAAAAAGGCTAAAAACACACCTACCCAAATGCCAGTTTGCATCTACAACATCCGTGGCGATCAGCTGGCATTAATTACGTATATAGATTTCGAGCATATATCACAACACGTCGGGATAACCGACACTTTTATTATCTGGTGCTATTAAATCGCTAAAATAAGTAAACAAACAAGTGAATCATAACAATACTTACATGTGATTATGGGCCGTTTTTAGGGCTTTTGCTGCGCTTCCCATTACGCTGAGCACTTCTGTATTGGTGCTAGCGTTTTCCAACGCTTCGCGTTGAAACTCAATAGTTGACAGGGTTCCATCAATTTGCAACAGTTGTTTTTCGTACTGTTTTTTACGTTTCAGTGCATGAAGCGCCACTAAAATTACAAAATGTATATTTAATGGCATTGGTACAGGAACCATCAAAATTTTTAATCTGAAACCGTATTGACGACACTCGTGTTGCTTAAAAGCATGCTAAGCAAGCAAATGTTAATGGCCACACTTACGATAAATTCACAACAAGCATACATTGGTATATATTGTACTTACTTCGTTTATTTTTCGTCCCATGTTTTTTAGCTGTTGTAACTTCTTGGGTTATCTTCTTCTCTAAAAACTCTGACTTTTTGTTCAACATTTCTTCAACTTCTCGCAACCGCTAATAATAAAAACACTAAATATAAGTAAAATGCGCAAATTTTTATCACCTTGACAAAATCTTATATAGATGTCGTGGCCAGGGATGGGAGTCTCGGTCTCGGCAAGCCTCATTGTTGAAGAAAGCGCTGTCTGACAGGGTGCAACCGGAATTACAATTTATCGAAACCGGAACCGGAATTTGAAAATTTTACCGGAACCGGAACCGGAAAGTGAAAAATGCATTTCACCAAAAATTTCATTTTAATCTTATTTTTCGCTCTATTATTTGTGAAATAACCTTAGTCGAACATAGGTATTTATTTTATTTGTTGTATTTTAGATTTTCATCATCGAATGAAGTGAAATCCACCATTAATGGCTTATATTCGGAGTACAAGTGGCTTTCAAAAGAGATTCTTAAAAATTAGCAAAGTTAAGAAAACGGCCAAATTATAATACCGGAATTTTTAAATCCGGTAAAAATTTACCGGAACCGGAACCGGAAGGTGAAAAAATGCCGGAACCGGAACCGGAATTCCGGTTGCACCCTGCTGTCTGATGAATCATATTTCGCTGTGAATTTATGAATTTTCACATTTACGCAATAATTATAAGCAGATATTCGGAAAAGGTACAAAAAACTTGAAAAACACAAAAAACTACGAAAAACCCATTAGAAATAACTTATTTTGAAAACTTTAATTTTTTTCTGAGTGATGACCAATGATTGACCGAGACCGAAACTTTTCATGGCCAGTCTCGGTAGTCCAATCTCGGTTTCGGTTTTTAACCGAGACCGCCACTACTGGCGTGGCTCAAACAGCTAACTGGCCCACGTGGCAACTGGTACGTCGCAAATGACAATTGTTGTTCGAGGCGGCCCAAACAACTGTCTGTCCAGGCAGGAACCGGCACTTCAGACCTTGATGAAGCAGCTGGTAAAACAGGCATACTGGGGTCCGGGTTGGCTCGAACCCTCTCAGCCTACGGATCCTTAATTTAACACTAGCACTGCTTCGAGTAGCCCGGCTCTCCAACTACTTTTATCGTCGACTATATTTGTCGACATGTGTGCCGCCGGCTAGCATATAATTATTTGTGTGTCGAATAATCGGCATCGTTATTCGTGAAGGGTTATCAATTGAAATTGTTGGCATATATTGGTGCGTTTGATCATGGGAAGAATCTTATCTGTTCTTTAAACATGTATCGAGTATTTCAACTGGGACCGCCATTGGCGGTAATGGCATATTTTCAAAATAAAAATCGGCATCGGTATCGGCAAAAATTTTGGTGTCGGCAAAAATTTTGGTTTCGGCGGTTTCGGCAAAAATTTTGGTTTCGGTCAGAGTGGCAACAAAAGTTGGAATTCAATATCGGCAAAAATTTGCGGGGCGGATTCGGTTGTGAAAAAGCTGGACCCAAAAGCCGAATCCAACAATGTTCCGCAATATTTTTCATTTTTTAATAAAAAGCCCATATTTTTTGTTTCAGGTCACAAATCTGATAACAGAGGTCGGGCATGAAATAATTGCGAATAAATGTTATTAGTTTTGCAGGTCGAAAACCAATACCACGCTGGTATCGGTACATCCCTTATACAACACAATGTGTGCATGTATTGCCGACGCACCGGGACAAGCATGTCTCAGATGCTTACATGCTCCAAATTTCAACAAGGTCGTCCATTGACCGTTACCCCTATTTTTGACTAATACCGTGTTCATAGCGCTGGAAGTTTACCACTGTAGCAGGAAAAGCATGCATATAGGAGTTATCCGCCTCTTCAACAGTTTCTCTCGCCGATTATACTTCGACACATATATAACTAGCAAGCATGCACCGCTATTCAATGCTCCAAAATCCAAAATGCATTTTTACACGGACAATCACATCTCACAGTTTTAGTAATAGAAAAAATCATATTCAACAATAAGCATACTTGTATTGCTTCTTGTGGAGTTGGCGCATCTTCACCTTTCTTCCCGCCACCAAATAATTTACCCCAAACACTCATTGTACAGTAAAAATATAATATATAGGTAGTAGATGTATATATACGTATTGTCAGTCTAGGTAGGATGCGGGACATCAGACCTTTCAACTAAGCAGCTGGAAAAGCGGGCTAGAGCGGGGATAGAACTCTCAGCCTATGGATCCTTAAGCGAGCACTCTACCACTGCGCCACGGTCGACCGTACACTACAATGTGCATTGCATTTATTGCATATGCACAAGGACACGCATGTCTCACATACTTACATGCCCTTGTTTTCAACAAGGTCGTCCCTTGACCGTCCATTCTATTTTCGACTGGATACCGTGTTCAGAACGCGGCAGTTTACCATTGCGCCCACGGAGTAGCCCGCCTCTCCAACTGCATTTTTCGTCGACTATATGTGTAGACCGTACACCACAATGTGCATTGCATTTATTGCATATACACAAGGACCAGCATGTCTCACAATTACACGTATGGTACTGTGATTTATAAAATTACCATGCATTTATAATCAATGCGTTCTTTTAACGCAGAAGAAAATGAGCAACAGATGAGGTTCCAAAGTATAGATGAAATGAAAGAGTGTATCACAACATGAAATTGTTACGCCATACATTCTCCTAATAGCCACGCATCAACCAAGAAACACGACAAAACAATCTTAATCATTTTTACCTACGGTCCTAGCTACGTAGCTTACAACTATAAGGATCATTAATTTGTAATGAGTTGGGAAATACATTGACCAATTTCCGTTGTGGCGAGCAGTGGCCCAAATACCGTTACATGTGCAGTTATTACACATAAACATTTTCATTTTAAGATTCAAACCTGTTGAAACAAAATCGTCCATCAGAACACGAGCCTTGAACAAGCCGGCGATTTTAATTGCACACAGACGGTAGATCTATGTAAATGTTACTAATTAAATTGCTTTTTTCTTTTTATTTTTATTGTTATTCTTAATAATAATAATGATAATACTAATATTATTGTTATTATTGTTATTACTATTATTATCTTTATTATTATCGCCACGTTTTGCTCACAATTATGTTTTATTGCTGCCTTAAAGCATGAGTTATATTGTCTGGGTTGCAAAGAAAATGGCTTAATGGGATTCCAACAGTCTGGAAATTTAATTGCTTGTTTTTATAGTAATTAATTGTATAGCTAGTAGATAATCGTATAACAAATTTTATGAAGTAAATGATAAAGTATCAAAGCTTTAAACGTTAATGGTTAGCACATTATGGGCATTTACTGCTAGGGACTGTGCTTGATATTACTGTGTCATGTAAAACATTTCTAATAGATTGGATGTAACGTGTTGGTACTATACGGTCTGCACGTCCCCTGTTTGAAGTTTTGTCCAAAGTTAATGACTACTGTCAGCTCTGGACTTCGCTATTTGGCCCTGTTTGAGGCTAAAATATCCGAAAACTGTAGGTTTTTGACTCATGCAATTATAAGTGATCTGATTCGGGTTAGTACGCTCCGGAGTGTTAACACCGAGTTTTGTAGGTTTAATACAAGTAACAGAACAAATAATATGGCAGCGTACACAATATAAACGTCGGCGATGCTAATTTGACTCGCGAAATCCGCAATTTTACGAAATTTCGGGATAACTAAAAATTATGTCAAAATCGGGCGAATATCCGAATTTTACACCAAATCCGAGTAGAAACGGTCCAACTAGCAGCGAATCCTTTATAATTCTACTCAAACAATTACCGCGCGGCAGGAATAACAGTATACAAGCCTCCGAACCCGTAGTTGCACGATTTGCAACACAAAACACGCAATTTCCGCAATTTCCAGAGTACATCCAAAATACACCTATTTCCGGATACTAGATCAGTACTCTCGCTAAAAATCGGTAAACAGCCGTCAATTTGGCTCGATTTCGCTAGAATTACTAAAATCCTGACTAAACTCGTAATACACGCAATATCCGTAATACACGTAAAATGTCTTCTCTGAAAATGTCCGAATTCGCTCCAACTAGCTAGCTACGTTAATAGTAATTATTTAGGCCAAAACTCAAGGATAAGTCTCGAAAAATTGGCCGAAAATAAATTGGGGAATTTTGGGGAGATTTTTGGGGAATTTAAGGGTTTTGAGTAGGAAAATGGAATGCGCGCGCAAAAATAACCCAGAACATAAGAAATAACGAATACAGGCGCAATATAAGGCGAAGCAACGGCACATTCATAAACTACTAAAATCGACTTAACTCAAACAAGTACAAAGCGACGGTAATGTCGCATAAAAGCGGATTTGCAAGCACTAGAGGCCACGGGAGGACATAAACAGGGCCCGCGGTAACTGAGGGCGGAGGAACTGTGGTTGCAGGGCAACCACAGGACCCCTGCCCGACAACTACGCCGGGAATCGAACCTTGGTCCTCTTGTGCTCGAGCCAAGCATGCTACCACTGTCGGAATTTCACGTATACGGCCAAGTTCGGGATCTATGACGATAGCGTATTCGCCCTTCACCAACGGCGCAGTCGGTTTTAAGAATTTACTGAAGAACGTTTTTACAGAAGGCACAGATATGGTTATACAGTATACAATGTTGTCCGATGTTTACCGATGCTCTTGATTCAATTCGATCTAAGCTTACGTTTTTAGTGTACAGTTTCTATGTCAGTGAACGTTTATATGCGTTCCGAGCGGCTTGAGTAATGACCGAGCCCCGGTGCGTCTGTTGAGCACACTACCTAATAAGGACAGGTTCCGGCGCTCAACACACCGGACTCGGGAGTACATACAAATAGCCCGCCCATAACAGTTCTTATTTTAAAACAGTTCTACGGTACTCAACTCTGAAAGTTCTTACCAATTAATCCTGCAAGCGCGGAACTAAACCGAACAATTATAAACACAAAAAGTAGTTTCCACCTAATAGCGAAAAGCACACAATAATACAATTCTCCGTGTTTCAAAACAACACCAAATCTTATCAAATTGTTTCAAGACTGAACATACACAATTCGGGCTAGTCGCCCACACATTTATCTATTTTGCATAAATTCTGTAACTTTTATTATATTAATTTTTGTTCCTTGTTTTCCTTTCTTTTGCTTGTGTTTCTTTTGTTTTGTTTCGTTCTGTTTCTTTTTGCCCTGCTTCGGCCATTTTCCCTAGCTATGTCATTCTTCCCATATACCACATCCCCCTTGTCGCCAAACGTCGACCCTTGACGTTGATTTTCTTCCTTCCTTCCGCCGCTTCCTTGTTTCGCTTTTGCCAATAAGTTCTTTTATTTCCTTGTGGTCTGCATCTGAAAACTACTGAAATATCGCCTTCTTGGCGAAAAATAACAATATTGCACTGTAATTATTTATGCACGCGGAAAAAATTAAAACAAACAGATGAACTTTTTACGCAATGATTAACCTAAACCAAAGAATTAACAAAAAATATACAATTTTTTTACATATTAACATTTTGTTTTGCACATTACCAGTTTACAAACAGATTCTAACTTGACAGTACTATAGCTAATAATATACAGTTTTAAACGTTTTTAAGCACTTACCACTTACCAATTGCTGCTACCGATATCATCACTTTAATGTGATCCAATCGCATTCGTCTTGGTTTTTATATGGTTTTGATACCATTTTCACAATTTTGTGCACATGGTTTTTATGTGCATTGCCATTGTTTAACAAATGTTGCCAAATAGTTAAGTTTTGTTAGGTATTTTGGCTTGTAACTTCAAGCCGGCCTGAATAACGGTTTTAAAATTACCATCTTTATTATGGTTTTATGTACCCTCTCCGCAATAATGCGTTAATTTTTAATGTTAGGAAATATTTTCCCATGAAACTAACAAAATTTTGTACAGTAATTGTTCAAGTTATAGCAGGGGTATATTCCTGCAAAGTTGTATCAATCCACCAAAACAATGTATTGCATTTATTCCTCCTTAATGTATCTGTTTGGCAGCGTCTTAATGCCTCAGATGATGACGGCATATTTTTATATGGCAATATTCTATAGTTTCCCTGCCGTTGTGCACATGCCACACTGTGTAATTCACGTGGTTTATGTTGCATTACTAGGTCAGTTTTATTAAGCGAAATTTTCTCCGCTCTAGCACCATAAGTTTTCTGCAACGGTATTTTTTCCGTTGTGTTTTCAACTGATACACCATTTGATTTATGTTTATTTGTTAACGCCCTCGTACTAGGCAGCGGTATTTCATTCACCGTTTTAATTATTGCCGTATCAGTTTCAATATCTTTTATACCTGATATTTCTCTATGAATTAATCCTGTTGTATGTGTGTTCTTAATGTGTATTGTTTTATGCAAATTAGTTTGTATTTGTTTTGGTTCAATTACCAAGTTTACTGGCGCCTGTCCAGTATTAAACGTATGTATATTATAATTTTCCTGTGAATGTCGGCGATGTTTATACGTAATATCTCTTTGTACTTTCGAAGCGGCAATGTGCTGCGATGACGCTGTATAATTCGGAATGTATTCAAATGTTATTTTTCCGTTTTTAAAAACTTGTCGTGATCGCCATGAAGGTATTACCTTCGAATTCACAGTAACAGTAAATCTATTATAGTTTAAAACAACATTAAAATTATATAAAATGTTGTTGCCAATAAGCAATGCGGTTGGTAATACCGGCGCGATATGTATTGTTGCCAATTTTGTCGTGTTACCAATAGTTAACTGCTCTTTGATATATCCGACTGTGTTGTAGCTTCGGCTGCCATCGTAGGACTTGCATGTAATGGTATTATCCGTATTGAGCGGTATATCAGAAAAATATTTCTGGTAAATACCAGCTTGCATTAGGCTAATATTAGCGCCTGTATCTACTGTGCCGGCTAACAAGTAACTGCGAATGCCAATTTCTATGTACATTCCTGTTGGTTTAGTGACCATAGTTTCAAAGTTTGCCATTAAAACTTTATTTGCTGGCATAGAATTATCACACTGTGTCGGTTCTTCATGCAACTTCCGGATGCGCAAGTTTATTGGCATTGATAACTCAGCCTGGTTTACATTCGGAATTTGATACGCACCAGTAGTATTATTGGAAGGCGCGTTGTCTTGATTTCTTAGTATTTCGGTATTGTTTACCATGTTATTTGCGTTATTATTTAAATTATTTGCCTTTCGATCTGGGCGAAAGAAACAATTTTCAGCCTTATGGTTAGATTTCTTACAATATTTGCAGGCGGTGATATCACTTTGGTTTATCAGGGATGTCCCCCCTTGGTCGCCTGCTTTTTTCAAATTTTTTGCACGGTATTTTAAAGCTGCTATACGTTTTTCGCAATGCCGAGCAATGTGTCCCGATCGTTCGCAATAGAAACAAGCTCCGGAATCGCGTAATTTTTGCATTTGTTCAGCCGTTCGCGGTGTTCTAGACTGACCGTGTCTCTGTCTCGTCTGTGTATTATTTCTAGCATACGTATTTTGCTGATTGCAATACAATTTTTGAAACATACGCAATTGTTCCGGACCTAATGTCCGTATAAATTGCTGTGTTATACTTTCCGATATTATGTGTTGTTGCTGAAATGCAATTGTATTGTGTACTTGCGTTGCGTTCGGCTCTTGAACTGGGTCAAATATACCCTGAACTTTTGCGTGCAGGCATTGTTTTTGTTTTGGTATTAATGCGGGTAACTGTGTTACCGGCTTTTGGAAAATTTTGAGGAATCGGTGCATATGTTGACGGCAATGCATTGAATTGCATGTCCCTACCAGTATTCTGGCTACTGACAGTTTTTTTAACTGTATTTAAATTATTAGGGATTGTCTCCGATTGTACAGTGCACGCTACTGTCGCTTGCGGCAGTATAGATCCCGTTTTAGGTATTTCTGCCCGTTTCGGTTCTTGGTTATGAACATCCACTATGGTGGAGTTTACGGAATTTGTTAATTCTGTGTTTTTCGGTTCTGATTCTACCGACAATGTCGGTGTTTTTTGGGCATTACTACCAGTTTCACCCGTCTGGGTTTTACGGGCCATATAGCGTATTATTCTTCTTAATGGAGTTCTGTTTTCTGTTAACCGAACCGAAGTTCGTTTTGAGGGCATTTTGCATGCGCTAGTATAAGATAATAAAAGTTTTTACTTACGTTCTCGAGTCAATCCTTTAAATACACCGTTATCCGTTAGATCAATCATAGACCATCGTGGTCACCATGTCGGAATTTCATGTATACGGCCAAGTTCGGGATCTATGACGATAGCGTATTCGCCCTTCACCAACGGCGCGGTCGGTTTTAAGAATTTACTGAAGAACGTTTTTACAGAAGGCACAGATATGGTTATACAGTATACAATGTTGTCCGATGTTTACCGATGCTCTTGATTCAATTCGATCTAAGCTTACGTTTTTAGTGTACAGTTTCTATGTCAGTGAACGTTTATATGCGTTCTGAGCGGCTTGAGTAATGACCGAGCCCCGGTGCGTCTGTTGAGCACACTACCTAATAAGGACAGGTTCCGGCGCTCAACACACCGGACTCGGGAGTACATACAAATAGCCCGCCCATAACAGTTCTTATTTTAAAACAGTTCTACGGTACTCAACTCAGAAAGTTCTTACCAATTAATCCTGCAAGCGCGGAACTAAACCGAACAATTATAAACACAACAAGTAGTTTCCACCTAATAGCGAAAAGCACACAATAATACAATTCTCCGTGTTTCAAAACAACACCAAATCTTATCAAATTGTTTCAAGACTGAACATACACAATTCGGGCTAGTCGCCCACACATTTATCTATTTTGCATAAATTCTGTAACTTTTATTATATTAATTTTTGTTCCTTGTTTTCCTTTCTTTTGCTTGTGTTTCTTTTGTTTTGTTTCGTTCTGTTTCTTTTTGCCCTGCTTCGGCCATTTTCCCTAGCTATGTCATTCTTCCCATATACCACAACCACTACACCACGCGGTCGTTGCAACAACTTCTTATACCGGTATATGTGCACAGGCATGGCAACATTTGCTTTACATACTGTTACGTGCACATATACCGATATCCCTCTTTTTTACAGGCGGTCGTCTCGGACCGTGAATCCAGCTACCCGAGTTCATGGGTTTGCTCTTTGCAGTACCCGTCTCTGTGGGACCTCCATGTTGGTACTATACGGTCTGCACGACCCCTGTTTGAATTTTTGCCCAAAGTTAATGACCGCGCCGGGAATCGAACCTCGGTCCTCTTGCGCTCGAGCCAAGCATGCTACCACTACACCACGCGGTCGTTGCAAAACCTTTTTATACCGGTATATGTGCATAGGCATGGAACATTTGCTTTACATACAGTTACGTGCACATATACCGACATAATGCAGGAAATGATGTAAAGCTCAACACAGTAAATATAACGAATGTTAAATAAAATATAAGACAAGCTAGCATTAATTCTTGCGGTGTTGGAGCTGTAACAGCTATCTCAGCCCCCATTTTGAGTTAATTTGCATATTATTTACTAGGGTAGGCAAATTTTCACAGGCAAAACCAAAAACATCTGAGTTAAGGCACTCGTTGACCAAAAACAAGTCAGATCGGAGAATCGGAGACGCCGTAACTCAAGTGCTTCCAAATTTTTTACGGATAAACGCTCAGTGTATGAAACTTATTCATTACAGGTGCAAACATTCACCTGGTGAGGTACATCAAACTTCTGGCTATGGATAAGGATAATCAAGTGAAAGCTCTACCATTGCGCCACGTAGGCCACATATCCAACTGCTTTTTCCGTCGATTATGTTAACCCTATGCTGTCGTCAAGCATAGATGCTATAGGTGCAATGCATTGTATTGTATATACGCACGGATAAGCATATCGCACATCCACATGCTTACTAGAGTTAGTCCGGGGCCTAGATTTTTACTGTGGCCGGTGGCGTTACAAGCGGGCCACTTGCTACACGTAATGCAGGGTGCAAAGCGGAACTGGATTATATCGGAATCGGAATAGCAAATTTGTGACTATGTGTATTAATTGTATTAACAAGCATAATATTGATTTAGGTTGTCTGTTGGCTAGCAACAATTCTCAAAAACGTCGCGTGAACAAATTGGCAATCAATTTTTGGGTCTGAAATGCTAAATTGCAATCAATTATTGATAAGTTAACTCGTCGAAAACAGTTAAATCGATAAATAATGCAGAATTTTTATTCAACGTATCACAGCAATTAGGCCTAAAGTTAAAATGTTGAAATTCCGATTCCGATTGATTATGTAATCGGAACTCGTTTTGAATTGGAATTCTAATCGGAATCTGAATTCCGATTGCACCCTGACGTAAAGATAAGTATCAACATGAGCTACCATATACGTAAAATGTACGTATCCGGTTGCTAATAGTGGGAAAATAAGTAATCTGCAGATCGTGTAGTGTGTGCAGTTAACAGTGGTAAAATAAAAAATACTGTGTCCCAAACAGAAATTTAATTCTTTTTAATATAAATTCATGATTCGGCTATTAAGATGCGGATAATTTTTGCACGGGAACTTCCAAAAAACCAACTGCAAAATTATGCATGCAGGAGTCGACTATATTTGACGAGGTGTATGTTGCCAGCAAGCATGTTGTATGTAGTGAAACGCATCATTGCATTTGCACTTATTTTCAAGTGCATGTCTCACATGCTTACAAAAGGTAACAAAGTGTCAGTATGGCAAACCTTTGATCCAATTAAATTAATGTGAATATCAAACTTCAGGGTCGTTACTTGCTAGAACCAGGGATGGTAGTCTCGGTCTCGGCAAGTCTTTGAATTTGGCAGGTATCAGTCTCGTTTTTGAATCTCGATGGTTTGGAACAGAAATCAGTAGTGCGAGAACTCAGCAAAAATGTATGGCTGTATCTTGAAGTAACTGATGGCTCATGAATAAAATTTCTCTGTGAAATTACAAAACATTATAGTTAAGCAATAATTACGAGCATATATCCTGAACAACACAAAAGAGCCGTGAAAAACTCGAAAAATTACGAAAGACAAAGAGCTGCGAAAAAAGCATTGGAAATAATTTCTTTTGAAAATTTCAATTTTCTCGGGGTGATTATAAATGGACCGAGATCGAGACTCTCCTGGTCGGTCTCGGTTCAAGTCGGGGTCTCGGTTTTTAACTAAAATATAGTGTGCAGCTTTGTTTTACACCCCATTTGCAAAATGTCACATTTTGAAATAAGCTGGCAATGGAAAGACCAGGACAACAATGAATCTAATGGTTTTTGAAGCAGATTTGGAACAACTTTTTTACCCAAAAGTTACGGGTTAGAATATCACTTTCAAAATTTCTTTTGAATATGAAAACTTGTTGAAACACTTCTTGCAGAAACAATTGTACTCATGTTTATCTCACCGTTCTTTGGAAGTTCGCCAGTGTTTTGCTTTCTGTGTCAACGTTTTTGAAATAGGGCGCGGGTGGATACAATTGATTATCATTCTTAATTCGGTTGGGTACATAGAAAACAGTATTACACACTTTTATTTGTTGCAGTTGCTTGGGCGTATTTACATTTATACATAGAATATGTCGCTCAGAGTACTTGTTGGCGTCAAACGTGTTATTGACTATGCAGTTAAGGTACCTCTTGTATGTTGTTGCGAATTAATAAATTCTTGAAACTTTATGGTTCTGCTTGATACTTCGGAGTTTTTGAATGTATCTTGGCTAATTATATTGTGTTGCAAAAAGCACCAATGGTATTTTGCAATGATGTATTGGAACTGCCACTGCTGTCGATGTTTTCGATTGCGAACGAACTAAGATTATGTTACCGATTAAATTCTAACGAAATTATGGATGAAAATGGTCTTTTTGAATCGAAATGAAATCATGGAATTTGACATTTTGTTAAGTTGCTGTGTAAGTATGGTAGACGCTCCTTCGGCAGGGGCGGTAAAATCATGGAACATGATTTTAGCGAAAATTTTGATTTAGTCGAGCTGAACGCTACCTTGGCATTCCGAAATACGTACGTATAAATTGAGTATATTCTGAGGAAAATAATTTGTTCGGTTTTCACAACTGTTGACACTTTGGACAAATTAGGTAGCGTGCATACCGCGCTGCAATTTCATATTTGCAATTTTCAGCCAGGTATGACCAAATAATAAATGAGTTATTCCTGAGCAACTTTATTTTAACACAAGAATGCAGGGTCCGGCTCCGGATTTTTTTATTTAGCCGTTTTTGCAACATCGGACTGTAAACTTTTGCACAGTACTTCTGTTATTTACTGGAGCGGGCATGATTATGTTTTTTAGTTTTTATTTGAAACTGTTTATTTCGTATACAAGTGGCTTCCCTTTCAGTAAAGGGAATGTTAAGACGATTTTAGTACAAGTTCTTGTTTACAAGTGGGTTCCTAGTTATCCCGATACCGGGGTTGTGGCTTAGACGATGGCACTAGGGCCGGAACTGGTATCAATTGGAACCACCTAATATTCTATAAAAATATTTTGTTTTGTCAAAATAGTTTATCGCTAGAAAGCATTATTTGTTGAAAAATGAAAGGTTAAGTCGAAATAAATTTTCTACTTATATAATTGATGAAATTGAATACAAGTACGTTTTATAATGTGTAGCATAACCGAAACACCAGCTTCTTATTCAGTTCTTCAAGACTATCGAGTTCAATAAAGATTGTATTAAAAATTTGCTCGGGTTAGGCAACGGCAAACTAACCATTGGCCCCGGTGCACTGGCCGGAGCCTTAAATCCCGTTACCGGGGCCGCGCCCCAGGGTCATATTTACTTTTGCATGCAGAGGGCTCAACCAGTCGCGCTCCCCGATTGTTTAATTGTGTGGAGAAAATGCCCATCACACCCCTGGCACAGAAACTTTGTAAGGGCTTCCCCCACCGCCGTCCGACTACGCATTTTCGGTACCAGGCTTGTTAGACTTTATTTGGTAACAAATCGAAATATTGTCTTCTTGGATTGTTGTCAAATTAATTATATATACTTTGGAACTCCCAGATCGGGCCCTGATTTTATTCTTCCTGCTGAAGGAGGGTCGTCCCATAATCTAGTGTCATCTTCTTTACCAATTAAACCCTGAATAGTAGTTTATACCTATTATATATACATTGTATTAATGTCTTTTGCAATATTTTAGGTTACAGTGTTGTCTGATAAAACAGGGGTATCAAAAGATGTGAAGCATTCCATGAATCCATTCGACGAAATCGCGGTTGAAGAAGCGGTTCGAATGAAAGAGAAAAATATTGCCAGTGAACTTATTGCAGTCTCATGTGGACCACCTCAGTGTTCTGTATGTTCTCACTTGGACAGACTGTCACTAATCTAGGCTTTGAGTAGTACGCTTTTAACAAGTTCGTAGGAACAACGTATTAATTACAGTTTGTGTTATTTTCAACAAATTGAATGCACCGAATATATAAGTGTATATTTAAAACTATATGGTTTCTCTTGCCATATACTGTTAGTACTAAAGCCTCACTACGGGCAGAAATTTGAGATGTAAGTACACGTCAGTTTCGCTCTTCTGCGTTATGTATCATTTTTTCGCGGAAACGAGCATAGTGGAGGGAATTCAGCCGGCTGAGGAGTCGATGTGCGCAAGCTCAAATGTGCGTGATATCGTCTGTTTGCTAGGGAAACCAAACTGTTAGGTAGCATTTGCTGCATAGCTTTAATTTTAGGAAACTCTACGAACCGCTCTTGCGCT
This sequence comes from Enoplolaimus lenunculus, assembly GCA_030248215.1. Lineage (NCBI taxonomy): Eukaryota > Metazoa > Nematoda > Enoplea > Enoplida > Thoracostomopsidae > Enoplolaimus > Enoplolaimus lenunculus. The sequence continues at coordinate 74,646 of JASANG010000116.1, read as the reverse complement.
CGGAATGGATCGTGCCATCCATGTTCAAGTTGAGCCGAAGGATTACGATAAAATGGAGCCAATTCATGTCGCGAAGATTTTGGCCAAAATTGCTGAAGCCGAAAAAGCTGATGTTGTAATTATTGGTAAACAGGTACGTCATAAGGTGCTTCCAAGTTAGTTTTGAAAGTTTTTTGTCTCGACATTAGTTTCAATGAATTTGAGACTGCATTATCCATATTTTTATTTTGTATCAAACTTTGATGTTTTCCACCGAATATCGACAATTATCTTATTAACCAATTAAAAAGCCTTTTAGATTCGCTACCGACAACGTGTAAAACATTGTTTTTAGGCAATAGACGACGATGCAAATCAAACTGGACAAATGATCGCCGGGATTTTAGAATGGCCACAAGTAACAATATGACAATAAATAAACTAATGTTTGTCGTACAAAGATTTCGCTTGTTTCTATATGTTTGTCGCCATTTTTATAAACTAGTGTCAGAATTGAGGCAGTTTAATTTGTATCGTATATGTTGTGTAGACTTCGGTATTATTTTAGTTTTTCGTTTGCAGTTTAATTATTGAAAAATGTAATTAGTTGTTGTTTGTGAATAATTTGCCCGACAAGTAAAACCATTGTTTTCAGGCAACATTTGCTTCCAAAATTGAAAAGGACGGTGATACACATTTGAATGTAACACGTGAAATTGACAGTGGTTTAGAAATTATTCGAGTTCGAATGCCTGCAGTTTGTACAACTGATCTCAGACTGAATGAACCGCGATACGCGACTTTGCCTAATATTATGGTACGTAAGTTTCTTAAGATCATTTTGGTGTGATTGCTTAGATAACTAGCATTGGCGTAACCAGGATTCTGCAAAAGAGGTGACGTACTTCTTCTAAGCATTTGAAGGGGGGGTGTTTCACAAACTGAAACCGGATCTAAAAACCCAGTACAACAATTCCACGGTTTAACTAGTGGAACCCCCGCTGACTACATCCTTCATATATAAGTCTTATCTGACATAATTACCAACCGATTCGTTTTTGAATGTTTCTTCTGCCTTCGAGTTGAAATGAGTAAAGACTCAGCAAAAATGAAAGTTCTAATACTGGAAAACCTGAATTTGTTGCGTTGCAGGTTGAATTGTGTTGCATGAGAGATGATATTAACGGTTCGTATTGTGTTCTAAAATACAAATCCAAGCGTACATACTGCTTAAATCATTGAAGAGCATATTGCTTCATGCAGTGCTGTCTGAAAGACAATTACGCCCAGGCGTGTTTCTATGGTTTCGTTTTTTCATATGTGTTGGCAATGCTTACAGAAAGCAAAGAAAAAACCAACAGAAGTGAAAAAGCCATCAGATTATGGAGTTGATATATCAAAGCATCACACCGAAGTCTTGAGCGTGGAAGAGCCCCCAAAACGGCAGGCGGGTGCTAAAGTTGAAACAGTGGAAGAATTGGTTGAAAAACTAAAAGGACAAGGGTTGATTTAGGTAGTTATTGAAACATTAAAATATTTCGCTGGTTTATTGATGTCAGTTGACTACTTTTTATTGGTGCATTTTTAATCCTTTCCCGCATATCATGTACATCCTATAAGCAACTAATTGCAAAACTCTATGCTTAAAACAAGTGCACAATGCACAGTGTTTGGACAACAAGCTAATACTTGTGGCTGAGTGGTTCGAACTTTAGCTTGAGAGTTTAGGAGTGTGCTAAAATGGAAAATAATATGCCGGAAAGGGTTAAATCTGACGTCAGCTGTGTTAGGATTGATTACTGGATGGTTCAGGTAATCATATTAACGGCTTTTTTGATAATCATTGCAAAATGGTTTTGACAGTCATTTCTCAAGCTTGCAATAAAAACCGCCGTGTACGGGGGGGGGGGTGTTCAATACGCATAATCTATAATCGAGCACATATATTTGAGATTTCTTCATTTTTTCTATCAAAGTTGTTTGAATATAATAAAATTTCGTTGCACATTAGTGTGTAATGGTATAAGTGATAGTTTATATTTGATTCATTTATGTTATTTGTTGTTTTTGCTGTATTCTAGATGCAGTGCTGAGTCTTTCTTTTCTATTCATGTTGCTTGCTGGAATGAATACATAAGTGGGCAATTGTGCCAACTATGTTATCAGTGTAGTTTTAACCCAATTGCATTCAGATATTCTAGTATTTAGACACTGTGTAACGAACCAACTGTGTCTAAACACCGCGAGGTCTCTCTCATTTGATGTCTATCTATCTAAGTTAGCAGGGTAGCCGTCTAACACATCAGTGCTTATAGATCTTTTTTGAAATAAATAGCCTTTTGTTTAGCAAGATTCTTTCTTAAATCCGAGCCTAAGATATCATATATGGACCTTCAGAACGCAAGTGGTGTTGCTTCGCATCAGTAAAAAAAATTACGAGTTTATTCGCTAATTTAAGCGCAGTTACTCGTCGCTGGTCAGTGATCAGTGGTATTGTAGTACAGTATATGCAACTAAAACATAAACTGTTAAACAATATAATATCTATTTTCTGTGTTCTATTTGAGCGATTTAGACATCTTGCAGAACAATACGCAGTGTAGCGGATGCATCTAAATTTTATAATTTTGATTATTTTTATTTTATTTCAAAGCGAACAGTTATGACGTGCCAGTTTTTACTAATTATTATCATAAGAATAGTGGAATTTCCCGTATATTCATAGCGGAGGCGTATACGAACGTTTATCAGAAACGGTATCTGGTTTATTCCCTGGTCATTCATACCATGCATCAGTGTTCGAAGCCATTGAACCTCCCGTGATTTAAGGGAACCATACGCCATACGGAAGGCCGCTGCCTCCACCACGCATTAAGCAGTTCTCGGACTGGGGCGCGCAAAGTATCAAAAAAATTTATTGCAAATTTGGCCAATGTTACTTTAAAGGCCGTCCCATTTTCCCGGGACACAAATGTACCAGGAGTACCCGTCCCATTTTCCCGGGACAGCAATGTACCAGGAGTACATTCAAAAAATATAATTGGGACAGCGGGACAGATGAGACAGTGGGACAGTTGGATAGATGGGACAGGTGGGACACTTGGGACAGATAGGATATATATATATCCTACGTAAATATATCTGCCTGTGCATATGTAAACAGGAGCGCATAAGTGTGCACTCCGGGTATATTTGTGTCCCGGGAAATTGGGACGGCCTTTATAGTAAATATGGGCCGGAAATTTTATCTGTTCTGATATATCAGCTGTTTCATGTGGCTTCTTGACGATTGCGATTGGAAAGTATGAAGAGCTTCCGTACCACATTAATAAACTATAGCTGGGGGGCCAATGTAAAGAACGGGGGCGGAACAGTATTATAAGCATATTCCTAAGCCTAAACCTAAGCGCAAGAATGAGCATATTCCTAAGCCTAAGCCTAAACCTAAGCAAAAAATTAGTCTAACGCTTAAGCTTACCCTGTTGTAGTCCCACAGAAAAACTTGCCTCCCCTGATCTTTACATGGGCCGTTGTGGGGAACCATAGAACCCATGTAAACATATTGTTGGAGAACGCACACCTCGGATGTTTGTTTGACGTGCTCAAAATTTACCTAAATGACATAGAAGAAATACAACGTTTTGCACAGGGAATAGCTGTACCTTGTTGGATATTATCATCAGGAAAGGAAGAAGAATGCACCTCGTTCATTTTTCCGGCTGCGGAAAACGTACCTGTGACACTGAAACTTATGAAGAAAATTTTAGCCGAGCCAAAGGTCGAATTTTGCTGGAGCAGTAATTTTGTGCCATCAATAAAAGTTGACCGGATACTAAATTTACCGGATACCGAAGCCGGATGTTAACCGGATATAAGATTTAAATTTATACACTGAGGAAGTTTCGACGTGTAACAAGCAGTTTCATGATATTTGGAATCACAACCGCAAATATGCGGTTCCGGTAGGTTTACCACCGGAACCGGATACGTATGTCGGTTTTTGCCGGATATTAAACTAAAACCAGACATACGGTCGATCACTGGTATAACAATATATACCTGCAGAATTTTTCACAAACTCATTTTGATTATGTTGATAGTTGAAGCATGGAAAAAACTGAATCACTGAGTTTTATGATGGACCTAGTGTGAATATCCTATCTTTATAAACATTAATTTTTGTATCATAATGTGTGGAGGTAAAAACGGAACCAGTGGAGGATTACGCCCTAGCTGATGTAATTTTTCCGTAGGGAATATTACAACGGTGTAATTTTTTCATGGGGAAAAAATTACAACGGTGTTATTGTTCCGTGGGGAAAAATTACAACGGTGTAATTTTCCGGGGGGGGGAATTACAGGTGGAAAAATTACGCCGTGGCTGGTGTAATTTTTTCGGGAAGAAAAATTATACCGATGTAATTTTTCCAAAGGGGGAAATTACACCGTAACACCTGTAACAGACCACCGGTTGCACCCTGATTCACATTGGTCAACCTTTATTCAGTCATAGCTCATAAGTTCTTCAATCCGCAATCGATATTTGTTCGCAACGTTAACGAGCGTTTGTGGTTGTTGTGAATTTAACCAAAACACTCCATTCGGTCGAGTTTTTGTCGCGCCTATATAACCAAGATGCACTTCTACTTTGTTATCTTCAATCCAGTTACAAATTGCTTTTTGGTAACGTTTTGCAGTTGGTCCTATTTCTGTGTGGTTGCTTGCCGTGTCATGCGACATTTTGCCAGTTTCCTTAACGTTCATGGTCTCATTGTCATCAATTTTAAAGCAATGGTCGAGTTTAGGCGGAGTTTTTGTCGCAAAATTCGTTTGGTTGATCACAGGTTGGCAAACAAGTATTTGAGCTGAGTCAAGGTTCAACAAAAAATGATTAAAAATGCATTCGTTATTGCATAATAACACTAAGGGTTTATCTGAAATAAATTAATCTAAGCACATAATTTTGTTTGTTTATTGTTATATATAAATATTAAACAAACCGCTGCAATTGAAACAGAAACGAGAGATGGCTGACCATGTTGTTTGTTGAATTGGCCCATGCAAAGATCAGGGGCGGAACGTTTCCCTGCAGGACTGCAATAAAGTAGGCTTGTAAGTTTCAGACTTATGTTTTGCTTAGGCTTTGGGTTAGGCATAACCTCATTCTTACACTTAGGGTTAGGCTATACGGATATGCTTATACTACTGTTGCAACCTTATTATTTACATTGGCCGCTGACTTAAACGGCATTTCAACAGTCACTGACAGATTCGATTTTTGCTTCTGAAGTTTACAATACATTTGTTGCAGAGAACTCGCTAGATTACTGTTCAAAATGAACCTACGATGGCCAGTTGCTTGTTTCTTGATGATAATTTTACATTTTTTAATCGAACACAAAATTGTACACCGCAAAAAATGGCGAGTCAAATTGACTCTTTTCGAAATAGGCTCCACGGGACTACACAGGTGGAGTCAAAATTCGACTACGCCAGAGTCAACTTCGACTCACACAATCGCACGTTTGACTCTGGCGGAGTCGGATTTGACTCAATTTGTGTAGTCCCGTAAAGCCTATTTCGGAAAGAGTCAATTTGACTCACCATTTTTCGCAGTGTACACATTTTCGAAGAAAACGCTAAATCAATTTCTGCCGTTCGATGACTTACTAAACACGTCACCGTGAGTTTGGATTCCAATCTTAAACAGCGCTTCGTATAGCGCGTAGAGTGACGCTGTTAATAACTCGTGGTCAGTTTCGGTGTTGTTTGTGTTGCTATAATGTGTTCCCGGTTGAGCCAACGTTGAATGTGATTGTAGATGATGTGGTAGCTAAAATATATGCTTACTTGCAACGGTCCATGTAAAGATCATAGGCGGAACGTTATTTTGCGGGACTGGAATACAGTAAGCTTAAGCATGAGGCGATTTTTTACTTAGGCTTTAGGTATAAGCTCATTGTTACCCTTAGGCCTAGGAATATACTTATACTATTGTTCCAAATTCGGCTCCTGTTCTATGCATCGGCCGTTGCAACCATGGTCAAACATCAGTGTAAAAGGCTTGGTGTGCTGTACCGAGGAATTCGGATTAACCCGGACCGGGCATCAAAAAACCGAGTAAAACTATTGTTTCTGTAAAATCGGCAAATTGTTATTAATAATTCAGTATAGTGACTTTACTTGACGGAAATGAATACATATTGAAAGGTCTCCTATTGGTGCGTTCCATGTCGACTGTAGTCAGCTCGCTTTTTTCGCCATCTTGTTGAAAGCCCCATCCACACGTGCAAGTTTTTGTATCGAGAACTCACAGCTGTAATTTACAAGAAGCAGATTTCATGAAAATTATTGGCTGCTGCGAATTGAATGTGATAGTTTTGGAGCAACAACTTGCAGCTGCATGTTACCACTTCAAGTTTTGTTCGAAAACCAATTAAAAACTTGCAGCTGCAATTTATGTGCTGCGAAAACTTGCACGTGTGTTGCAGCAACAAATTTCGGGCACAAAAACTTGCAGTTGCGCATTGAAGCTTTGAGTTCCCGCTATAAAAACTTGCATTTGTGAATGGTGTTTAAAAAGTTTATTTTATAAAAGTGTCAAACAAATATATCGTACCTGTTCAACGAAATATCTCGCTGTCAAGCCATCCCTCACCGATCTGCCATGACCCCTTGGATTAATAACGCCAGGGACTGCGTTGTGTGGCCCAGTAAGGACACCTGAATATATCATGCCATTGGTTCCAAACGATAATATGTACGGTATTGATGGTGATATGTAATCAACACCATGTATAATGCACGCCATTATTTTGTTTACTGCTTACTGAAATGAACAGTAGGTACAAGTCAGTATTCATTAACATCTACGTAGGCCTATTGCCAGCTCGACATGCTAAGAGGGCTAAAACATTCCAGTAGAGACATGGAGCGAGCCGTCGCAAACGTAAACTTGTTGCTCAGGACAACCCGAACAACAATACAAACCAACTCAACTTTCCCCTTTGATCCTGACAGATGCAGCGCTCTCTGTGTAGGCAGCGTAATATCTCTGTCATGAAACAAACGAACTCCTGGTTAGCAATAAAGATGGTCTCGGAAATCTGAATGTTTTGGGGTAAATATTTGAAAAAAATCACTGTAAAATATCTGAGTAGGTACTGTTGGAAATTTGTTGCAATGCAAGCTTTCTAAATTGTATATCCTCCCGCCGGAAAATTTCCATTCATCAAACATAAACCAGAATTTTAAAGGTAGAACGATAAAATAGAGCGAGTATTACTAGTAAGCCAAAGAAACCCTACATGATTGTACCTTCTTATCCTTTTGAAACAGTCTCCAAATGTTTTTAGTCCTTTGATCTGAGGTGGTTTCAGCAACCGACTGAACAAGATGATCAAATGCATTTTTGTTTACAAATTAATCCGGAAAATACACAAGGGGGGACGAATTGACTGCGTCATCTCTTTATGACTCGAACAGTGCAAACTTTCCAAGGGGTGAACAGGCACTAGTGCGTATTTTGCGGGGGATATCCGCGGATTTTGGGAGGGACCTCTTCAGTACATGGGCCCGTGAAAGGATAATTTGTCTGAATAACACCGATGTGATAAAATACGCGATGTCCGTTGTTACCCCGCAATAAAAGCGTACTTTAGCCAGTTGTTCAGATATACTTAGAAACTGTTATTGCTGCTACACAAGAAATGCTTTCAAAATTTTTAAATATCGTCATGTTTGTTTGAAAATTCCTATCTACGCCCATGCCTTTAAATCCAATATTCAAACTGATATAAAGCATACTTTTTAAAAATTGGTTTAGTATACAAATTACACATTTTCACCGCTCGCAAACAAACAAATTTCAAATTCTCGGTTAATCGCACTGTTAGTCATGTACTAAATGGACAATGAAATAGACTTAGCTTGGATCTTAGAGAATTTTAAGACAAAAGATACATCCTGATAAAGAAATTGTTAACCAACCAACGAAACCCTCGGATTAAAATTGGTCGTTTGTTCGTTCGCGAGCACAAATAAGAGATTCAGTCTCAATTCATTGTGTGTAACTTTGCTCAGGCATGCGAATTATATCAAGTTTGGTACAAACAAGACCGTTCCTATAAGGTCGCTCGGACCGCTTCGAAAATCAAACTTCTGGCCCTTTAAGTTAAGCATAAGTTGGCTTGTGGTCAATCCCTAGGTTTAGATACATCGCTACTTTAATATTTGTATTTAGCTCACATAAAAATAGTACCACAGGCGAAATTTGTTAGATGTAACCAGGACAGCACACTCTGCTGATCTAAAAAATACATGAACATCTTAATAGTAGTATATATTTGTAAGCTACTTAATAGACACCTTAGCATTTTTCACGAAAAATTGTCTGGTGAAGGGGTCGACCGCCCCATCCCGCCCTACCACTGCATCCACCGTTGTGTTGATCAGAGCGAACCATCCACCTAATAATTACCAACTAAAACACTTAAACAGAGCGACGATCCAAAGCGCAGCTCTTCAAAAAATTACTTTCGGATTAATTGTGATTTCGGCACATGTTACTTTTAGGGGCAGTCCAGGTTTCTAGATTACATTTTTGCTTAGGCGTAGGCTAAGGCTTAGGCCTAGAAACACGCTTAAACTACTGTTACGCCCCTAAAAGCAACATTGGCCGTAATTTCTAAAATTGGAGACCTGCTTGAAAAAAATCACTACGACGGAACAAAATTTCAGCAAAATATTGAGCAGTTTCTAAACAAAACTCTCCGTAGGTATTTTACACATTACAGGATTTGCGATTATAATTATAAACTACTTTTTGTCTCATATCTGTCAAATATCCATTGGCAACACACATTAACCCTTTCACACATGAATATTTTCTATTTCCCCTGAGACCTACTTTTACGCTAGGATTCGAACTCCAGTGACTGGAGTGGGAGATGTAAACCATAACCACTCAGCTATAGGAGCTTGACGCTCGAGCCCGAGGGGGCTTTCACGTCTTGTGGTGATTTAGTACAAAGTATACGTGTTGCAATTGTTAAACACGGTGCGATATATACTATTTAACGTATATACACTACGCTAAGTTGCCTACAGGCAACTCAATGTGAGAAGGGGTTAAAAACAAACTGCATGTTGGTCCTACATCACAGCAAAAAATGGTGAGTCAAATTCACTCTCCCCGAAATAGGCTTTTCCGGACTGCACAAACCGAGTCAAATTCGACTCCGCCAGAGTAAAATTTGACTCACTGAGCGAGTCAGTGAGTGGAATTTGACGCTGACGGAGTTGAATTTTGACTTAGTTTGTGTAGTCAGGAAAAGCCTACTTCAGAGAGAGTCAATTTGATTCACCATTTTTTGCACAATATTAATTTGGTTTCTTCTGAACATATGCACATTCCGCAACAGTTTTTGAAATGTTCAGACTTTGAAATTTGACTTTAGTTTCATCATTAGGTTCAGACAATGGCTTTAGCTTATATTTAGGCTTCAGCTTTAGGTTTGTGAGGGAAAGAGTATAAAGGACTTCCTTCTACTTCTGATCTCTCGCTTCGGTGACTAATCACAAAAGCCTACTAAAAAGTGTAAAAATAAGTTTTCTAAAAATTTAGGACGATTTTTCACTACCAATTTATATAAAGTTATCGCAGCAGAAACTAGAAGACCATAAATATATTTGACCAAAAATTTCAATACTCACTGGCGGGTTCAAATGGGCACTCAAATACTACCTCCAACAGGGATCGAAACTAAAATTTTAGATTAAGCTTTATTATACTAAAATTGTGCTCGGCTTTTCGCTCACTTTGCACATTAGCAATTAGGTACATCGCATGTTTCCCCCTTTTGAAATTCCGAATCTGCCACAGTGAAAGCACTGCTTCCAGGTGCAAATTTTATTACAGAACATTTTAAATATTAAACGTTCAACTTTTACGGGCATCGTAAAATTCTCTTCATTTTGCAAAATATATTCGTTTTTTTTAATATGGAAAAATTCAGCGGAAATTCCACACACAATTCGATTTACGTTAAAAGCTGGAAAGTGAATCAAATATAGATTTTGCACACATTTTTCACCATAATATAAAACATAGGAATATATGCTGACTAAAAGTTTAGACAGATTTTTTCTGCCTAGATATTTTTGCGAAAAATTCACATGAAATTATTTTCTACACCACAATGCTTAAATTGATACGTACCAATTACTGGTATGATAAAAAAATTAAAATTCGGAAAATGTTAAGTATATACACGCAAAACTTTAGGACATAACAACCATGTACTGCATAGAGTAGGTGGCCAATGTATAGAACAGGGCCGGAACAGTCGTATAGGCATATTCCTAAGCCAAGCCTAAGCCTAAGCCTAAGCCTAAGCGTAATAATGTGTCTATACATAGCCTAAGCAAAAAATAGTCTAAAGCTTAAGCTTCGTCTATTACAGTCCCGCCGGGAAACGTTCCGGTCCTGTTCTATACATGGGCCGAGTAGGTGATCTACAGTCGACAAAAGTTGCACAATGTGTTCATGCAGCAGATGTTCAATGCGTAGTATTTAACAATTAATACATAACACATATTCGTAATACGAATCTGACAACTCGCGCTCGAACGTCAAGCTTCTATAGCTGAGTGGTGAAACGCGTGCCATCCTAGAATCCGGTGCTTTTAATTTTAGGTTCAAATCAGATTTGAGATGTAAATAGAAATTCAAAATGTTTATGCGGGAGGCGGTTATACATTGGCAAAATATATATGTCGTAGGCTAATCTGATATTCAGGCTAATTAAAAAATTGGTCTAGGACAATTTGCTTTTCGAAGAAAATGGCAGTTTGGCCTTGACCAAGTAGCGATTATGAGATTTCGTAAAACTACAGTGATGTATAAGACCAAACCCTGATTTACCGGCATAGTGTTTGTCCAAGTAATAAAATCTGATTGGTCTACAGGTTCTATAGCATTTTAGCTCAGGTCAAACTGCATTGCATCAAATAGCACATTGGAACAGGTCAATTAGTAATTGGTCTGAATAGAAGATTGGTCTGCGACATATGCACCATGCCGAAATTAGTAAGCCAGCAATATTTAGTATTTTTATAGCACAAAAATAGCTGTCAAAAGTTTTATTTAAACCGTTAAGTCGAAACGCAAACTTATTTATCTGTAAGTATTGTTTTATTTCAAACTCATAGAGAACATTTATAAAAGTAAGTAAAATATTATAAGGACTGTGTGATGAGAAATGATGTTTTGTAAAACACAAAAAAGCTGAGAAAAATTGCACTAAGACGCCGTGCTTCCGATTTTAAGTACAATTTCAATATAGATTCGTCAAAATTAATCCAATGGTCATGGTTCCGTATGGTCCATTTTATTACTGATGTATATCAGTTCAGGGTTCATATTTACTAACGGGTTGCATGCAGGGCGCAACCGGATATTCATATTTGCTGCCATTTTTATTTCCAGTCTTAGGCAATGTCCGTTTCCGTTATATGTACAGTAATCGTCGGAAATTCCGATATCTTTCGTTCTCGTAATTCGTCGCAATCGCATGATAAATATTTTATTCATGTATCAGCATTCCACTATTGTTTGATTAGTTCATGTTGAGTTATCGTTTGAGCTCCGCAGATATGTTTCTCAAAATTTGCGAATTTACGTATTCAAAGAGACAAAATTGCAAGAATTTCTTAAAAAATCTTTTTATTAACGCCGTCTTTGTGACACTTTCAGTTGGCTGCTTGTTATTCATATACTTGCTGCAGTTCAGGTTGCCAAAAGCATCCGGCTATTTACCTTAACAAATATGCTACTTTTCATTTCCTTAGCTTGCGAGTCTTTAACCGATTTATTGGTTCTAATCCAAATTCAAAATACGGTCCTATGCAAACACGGACAGTTTAAAGTTTGAAATGTACACAACAGAGGCCAATTGAATTTTTTGGGTGACGGTCCTTAGTACTTAAGTGCTCGCTGCGATCGCCGATGTGTTGTATTGTGGACAGTTGGGACGTTTGGACAATTGTCGCACTTCAGCAATTTTCGTCCGAGCAACTGCCGCGCTTAGGCAATGATTTCATGAAAAATGTGGCAATTGGGCAATTGTCGTTTGAGCAATCGTTATTCGGACAATTGTTGCATTTGGGCAATTTGATTCCACTGTTGTTTCATGGACTCTTTGATCACGCCGTCTCCAAAAGCAACCGTCTGTCTGTTTACCAGTCGCCGATATAGGATTATGGTGTAGGCACGTAGCCAGCTCACTTTGTTACACTGTAAATTCCAATGAGTTGATTAATCAATTCGGCTATCGAGTTAGTTATTTCCGAATTAATATCAGTAAACACTAATTCACTCTGAGTTGAGTTGATTCTTACTCTGAGTGAGTTGACTCTGTGTGAGTTGATTAATTAACTCAAAATGAATTGAATCAACTCAAAATTCGGAGTTCTGACAGTACTAACTCAGACTGAGTGATTCAACTCGTTCTGAGCTAAAATCAAATTAAATGAAATTTACATTGTGCGGGGGTGTTAAAAAAACTTTATTAGGGGCATACAAAAGTTTTCAATGACCTGCAAACAAGGTTGAAAAAATTTTAGGGGGGCGCAAAATTTTGCCAAAGAGTGGCGAGCCCCCTGCCCCCGTCTTTTGCTACGGGCCCGTTTTGGAGTTCCAATTTTGTGTTATCCAATAAATACAGTATTTTCCACTTTTACACTTCCCCCAACATTTAACAATAAATGCGTTCCAATCCCTAAGCCAAAGCCTGTGGGTTAAAGTATACTAGACCAAAAAAATTAAGTACTGTGCTGGTATAGTCGACGAATCTGACACTTGTGTCTTCGTTAAAATTGCCGTCACTCGTAACACTTTTTAAACTTGAATATTGAAAAAAGTTGGCAAGCGCAAGCGAACGAGAGAAGTTATGACAGCAATACTGACTTGGTTTGTGTGCAAGCGGCTCGCCTGGTCCAGCCCCGCAACGGTGTGCTCTGAGAGATCAAATACGGCATGATTCGCTTCATTCACCTCAATTGTTAGCCTTTTCTAGGGGATATCTGAAGTACAAAAATCGTTACAGTCACATAAATCGTACACATTAAATGGGTTAAAAGTGCATAGTTTAATAGTATTTTTTCTACTTTGAAATTATTTTTGAAATTGTGTTTATTGTGTACTATGTTTACTTGATATGAATAGTTCAACTTTTTCTATATTTAATGTTGCTCTAACTATTTCTACGGGGCGAAGCCAGGGCTTTGGAAATAGAGGTTACATTCTCTAACAGTTTTGGCAGTGATGCTTTCTCACGATACCGTTTAAAAAAGTTCCGAAATCCCACAGAGGCAAAAATTACATGACATCTATAAAATTCCCCCACCCTGGGTATGCCTTTGCTATATCTTGTATGTGTTGCTTTCACATTTTTACAAAATATCGCTCAATTGAATACGAGAAAAGGTTAAAGGTTTTTCAATTCGTATCGTACAATCTGACAGTATTTTATAAATTTGTGCTTTTTACGCAATAATGTTAAAATTGTCAATTCCAGTATTCCATTTAAAAAATATATATATATATATATATATATATATATATATATATATATATATTTATATATATATATCATGCAGAATTGGATTTTTTCAGTATGGATTGCATTCGTGATAAATGTTGGTTTCTATTGATCGTGCGTTTGCTTTTAGCATTTTGTTTTACCTGAGAACTTGGGTTCTTTTCAACCCTTTAACGTATCCGTTTCGAAAGACTCAGGCCTGATGCGCCAAAAGGGACAAAATCCAAAGCTTGCGTAACGTTTTAGCACCAGAACATTATTTGGTTTGTCCTCGCGAACTTTGTTCACTATTATATATTGCGCAGCGGCGAATATCAGAAGTTGTTGGATTCGTTAGTCATTGTTACGCGCCCGAGAATATGGCTGTCTGGAGTGCCAGCTGACATTTTTAAAAATAAACGGTTGTTGCTGACACAGTAAAAATCCATCAAATCTAGAAAGATTCGTGTTGAAATTTAAAACATTAAGCGGATAAAAATGTGCTGGCTTCTTACTCGTTTCGCTCTCGCGATTTTTTGAAATGAATGCACTGTCTTTTGAACTTTTGTTGCTAACCAAATATCGGAGTTTTTATTGCAATTGATAGCTCGTCGCATACACTTGGCTGGCGCTGTCAAACTCGAAACATTTTTCGATTTTATATATGATAAAATTTGTCTGCTCAAAATAAAAACAAGTTCAACAGCGCCAAATAAACCCCCATTTGCATCAGCCCCTGTATTTGCCAACAAATTCTCGATTCGTCACTGTTGCTACCGTCGTAGGTTTGACCTGCCTGCGCGCAGATTTAGGAAACTTAAAATTTTTAAACAGTAAAAGCGACATAGCGTAGGTAGTAAAAGTTTATTTCGATTACGAGTTATTTTATTTCTTTTGTATACGTGGGTGAAGAAATAAACAAATATTATGTTGTGAAGTGTCAGTTCACATTATTATTTTATTGTTTTTGCCTACGAATCTGCATGATTGAATTGTTTAGATTTTCATTTTTGTCTTATTAAGGTTTATTATTTGACCAGCCTAACTGTAAGAATTTACTTTACACCTAAAAGCCTAAGCCTAAGCAAAAAAATATTCTCAAGCTTAAACTGACTCCATTACAGGCCCGCTGAAAAACGCTCCGCCTCTGAGCTTTACATGGGCCAAATTTTGGAACACGCAAATACCCTCCCACACCTGAAAATCCTGAATTTACCACTGAATTTTCAAGCGGTTGGTTTATAAAATGCTGTGAGTAAATATCATATTTTCGGCCCAGGTTACTATAAAGGCCGCCCCAATTGCTCGGGACACAAATGTACCCAGAGTGCACACTTATGCGCTCCTGTTTACATATGCAGAGGCAGATATATTTACGTAGGTATATATAATATATACATATATATACATATATACACATATATATGTATATATATGTGTATATATGTATATATAATACATATATACGCATATATACACATATACACCTATATATTATATATAGACATATGTATAAACATATATATTATATATACATATACACATATATATCTGTCCCATCTGTCCCATCTGTCCCAACAGTCCCATCTGTCCCATCTGTCCCAACTGTCCCGACTGTCCAAATTGTCCCATCTGTCCCAACTGTCCGATCTGTCCCAACTGTCCCAACTGTCTCATCTGTCCCAACTATCCCATCTGTCCCAACTGTCCCATCTGTCCCTGCTGTCCCATCTGTCCACCTGTTCCAACTGTCCCATCTGTCCCAACTGTATAAACTGTCCATCTGTCCCATGTGTCCCATCTGTCCCAACTGTCCCATCTGTCCCAGCTGTCCCATCTGTCCCACTGTCTCATCTGTCCCAACTGTCCCGCTGTCCCAATTATATTTTTTGAATGTACTCCTGGTGCATTGCTGTCCCGGGAAAATGGGACGGGTACTCCTGGACATTTCTGTCCCGGGAAAATGGGACGGCCTTTAAAGTAACATTGGCCGCGTAAATCATTTACCTTATCGTCGACGTGCCCGAAGTTACTGGAGTTCGTGTGTTACTTTTTTCTATGAATAAAGTTTAGACGGTGAGAACAGGGCTGGCGTTGACTTTAGCAGTTTTAGTTTGAAGAAAAAGCATTTCACCGTGATATTATAGAGCAGTTACTAAATGTGCGCATGATTTCCGGTATTTTGGCAAAGGCAATATATGATTTTGGACTAGTGCTACTTTGAGGGTGTAATAGTAGTATAATTAAATACATCCCTAAAGTCTGCGCCAAAACCTCAGCATAAACAAAAGCCTATTAGTAAGTCTTAGCCTGTGCGTAAGCGTAAGTCTAAGCAAAAAATTAGTCTAAAGCTTAAGCTTACTCTATTGCATTCCTGCTCAAAAGTTGAAGGTCCCTAAATGTAAAATGGGCCAATTTTTAATGGGTATGTCAGAGTAAAAGTTCTACAAAATTTTTGCTGCACATGAGATTAGTTAAAACACCCTTTTACTTATTTGATTACACTGTATTCACCGGTAAACTTGTGAAACTGCAAGTAATGCGTTATCGAATGATTTCTTGTTCTTGCTTTAGCGGTATTGTTTTTGGGATTTCCTAATTTACTGAATCGTTATATTTGAGCTAATTGTCCACTGATTTTTAGAAGTAAATATTTTAAGCTATTTGGCTGCGGACGAAAAATAATACCGAATGAAACGTGTGAGGTGGCTGCTTTAGCATTTGCCCATTGCATAACACCTACAATTGTTGTCTCCATTGATCTCTACACTGTAAAAAAATGGTGAGTCAAATTGACTCTCTCCGATATAGGCTTTTCATGACTACACAAATTGAGTCAAATTTGACTCCGCCAGAGTCAAATTCGACTCACTGAGTATATACCATGTTTGCAGTAAAATTTTGACTCAGTTTGCGTAGTCAGGAAAAACATATTTCGGAAAGAATTTGACTCACCATTTTTTGCAGTGTAGAGTCGGGCACCATTACGTGCACCAAAACGAATAATCTTAACCAGATGCGTAGCAGCCGCCCCATACTACCACTTGTGGCCCCACCACAAAGAGGCGCCCTCACCTTAACGAGATTTTAAAATTGAAAAATTCACAATTTAAAGAATATTTGAATTATCGCAAGTGATCCCCACCATGGAACTTCAAGGGGGTCCACCCTAGCCTGCTCCGGCATCCAACTGAATCGAACTCTACCTTGAACAATGAATTTCTGTCTCAAATGATATTTTGTGCGAAGTTATATAAAAAATGGCCAATGTTACTTTGAGGGGCGTAAGAGCAGATTACGCGTATTCCTAAGCCTAAGCCTAAGCCTAAGCGTTGCAAAAATGAGTTCCTAGGCCTAAACCTAAGCCTAAGCCAAAAATATGTAATCTAGAATCTAAACCTACTATTACCAGAAACCTGGACGCCCCTTAACGTTACATGGGCCTAATAAATTATTAAGAAAATTGCGACATTAAAGTGACAAAACTTACTTCACGGCTAATTTTAACAATTTTTATAGTCAAAATACGAACAAATTGTCACATTTTTTTGCTATAAACTGTAGATTTATAAAACCGTGCAAGGACGGAACTGAGTTTGCACCGAGGAAGAGGGACGTCGCGTAAGCTCATAGCTATCAAATTTAACCTAGAAAGTTTTGGCCCCTTCGTGCCGAACTCGACATTTCTGACCTTAAACCTTGGTTATGCCGATATTATACACATAAATATAACGATATATAGCTGTGTTATACAATTTCCTTGTTAACTCTTTTTATGGCCAAGCAGCATATAATGATGCATACACCGCTGAGTATGTGCTGCGCCTACCCGTTTTGCTGCGTTACGTTATAATAATTTACGTCTTTTCGGTGTTATTAAGCCAAAATTTTAAACACACACAGTTTCTCATATATATATATGCTTGTAATTATTCGCACTATCAGTATATATGTCGTACCCCAAGCCGTAATTTAGCCCAATTCCGGATTGGGCTAGTCCAGGACGTAATTACGCCTTAGGCTAGCCCACGGCGTAATTCTTTCTATGCGACAACTGCACGCCTTGTGATTGGTTACTATCTTAATGCTGTGCTCCAATTTGATTGGCTGATGCGAATACTCCTGTTTAATTGGCTAAGTAACTGCCACCTGTTGGCTACCAAACAGTTGTTTTACTGACCAAGTGGAATCAAGCACGATTGCGACTATCAAGTGAAGTGACCAATCAAAAAACGCACAGCTTTATCAGACATGATTCCGATTGGGCTAGCCCAAGTAGTAATTCCGCTTTGGACAAGCCCACTTCGGAATTGGACTGAATTACGACTTGAGCTACGACATAAATAACTTTTTGACTTAAAATGTTAAGAAGTTTAGTAGAAACCCAACAATTAGAACTTAGAACTCATTGGCTGGGTTTCTGAAATCTTACTTAAGTATTTACTTAAGTTATACTTAAGTAATTACTTAAGTCGCCGACTTAAGCAAATACTTAAATTTTCAAGCAAAAACAAACGATAAATCTCAGCCATTGTGATAACAGGAATGTGATAGTTATGCTTAATATTGAGGAGGGACCAATAGTTTACAATTTCAATTTGACCAAGATTAGTATGTCTGAATGATAAATTTGTAACCTATCAAATTTAGTCAGCGACTTAAGTATTTAAATTAAGTACGCTCTTAAAAACAACAAAATGGTTAAGTAACTACTTAACACGTGTTCAAGTACTGAGTCGTACTTAAGTAGGGTTTTGGAATCCCAGCCATTATCTTGATTAGTTTAGAAAACAAGGAGTTTCAACGGGGCTCTCCACATTTCACAGAGTGCCGCAATTCTTAATTTTTCACCAACTGGTATGCAGTGCCATTCCACAGCTGGCATGCGTTAATACTGTACGATGCCGGACTGACCGGACACAAAATGTATAGCGTCATCCTAAGACGGATATGGCTTGAATATCAGCCAAACTATGTATTATATTTTAGACAAATTTGTTTTAAACGATTGTCAAACAAAGTTAGGTTCCATACATTCAAGTCTGAAAATTTTAAGAACAGTATAGTTCGGGAAGAATTTAGAATTTAAAGTCAGGAATACAAGATATGTATGTCGCAAACCTCTACCTTAAGATGCAAATGTCTGAAATTTTGGACATATGTCGCAGACAGCGTTTCCATTCTGCTTAATTTTCAACTGAAAAATACGGCCGACTGAATTTTCTTCGCATAATTAATTAAGCCTGCATTTTTATCTCGCGTCGAATTTTCCCATGAGAAAAATCGGCTTAGCCCTAATCTCCTCAAGCTTAATTTTCTACCAGTCCTGCGCCCAGCCTGTTTCAGTTGAATATATATAGCAATGAGTAATTTTGTTTCTTCGCTTCGTACCTTAATTATGTTTGTGTTTTTGTACCTATAGTTTTAAGTTTAATTGTGAACTGGTTAACAGCGTCGAACGATGTGATGATTGAGCAATATCTTAAAACTGATAACATTTCCGGCGGAATGGTCGAAGTTGTCTCCAATCTCCATCTAGAGCCAAAATTAGTATACGTCTTATACGATCTCGGGCTTATCTGAGTTCAAGCAGTGTGCACAACATTCTGATAAAAGTTCTATAATCGATTACCACGATTATCGAGGCCATAAGGGGCGTGGAAAAACTGTTAACTCGACGGATTAAGTTTATCATTGTGTTTGTTTATTAATTTTGGCTTTAGATGAAGACAATTTAGACCATTACGCCGGATATCTACCACATATAACATATCGTTCAATCATCACATCAAATATCAACTCTTTAACCATTCTGCAATTTACATCAAGCATTGCTACAAAAACAGGGGCGTAAGGAACGGAGCGTAAATACACAATTATACTATTTGGTATTCAACTGAGGCAGGGCCGGATGTTTTTACGATTTTTTCAGCCCTTGCATGTCCTCTGGTTTTACAAGAATTGTATGCAATCTTCGCTTCTATAACGTAGGAGTACAAAATAAAAGAGAAATTGCAAAAAGGTCTTCCAAAAATTTGAATAAATTTAGGCTAATATTCATAGCGAAGACAAATGTTGACTGTTGTAGATTAAGCAATAAACACACAACAAAGTCATTGTAAACACTAAAAAAGTATACTTTTTAGTCTAATTTCTCTAATTTTATAATGTGTTCATATAGCAATTTTACGGTTTACTTTAGTGCTAAGATGGATTATCTTAGAGGCGATTGCTTGGCGGTACGGAGTGCGCAAGTGGGGTTAAGACGGGTTTAAATGTCTTGTAGAGCGACAATGTATAAATTTCAGAATCACAAGTCGTAATTAGTTTTTGGACCTTAATAAGCACAGGGGCGTGAAACTGTATCCTTTGCACATTCCTGCCTCCGCTGATGCTTGAAGGAAAAATTTGTCAGCCCTCATATATGAATATATACTGCAATATTTAATGAGCAGATGTTGGAAAATAAATTTAATTTCATTTTCAACTCAATCAAGCTTTTGACAGTCGCACATTTTAGCTCAGACATTTCTAAAGATTTGAGTGCGACAGCCGCAACTTAGATTATGCTTTTTTAGAATTATGCATCAAAAATTCACGGAGGTAGGCAACTCAACATGCCATGAGGGCCGAAACAATTTTAGGAGCGTGTTTGAGGGGCTGAGCTCACCCAGGTAAACTTTTAGCTACAGGTAAAAATTTATGATTTAAATATGCCGTGTATCGAAATGACAAAAATTCGTATATTATTTAATTGTATTTATTACTTATATTATTTTTAATATTTTTATTATTACTATTATTCTGTTATCAATATTATTAATATTACATTAACCGTATTATTAAACGTGGAACGCTGTCAACACAAATTTGAATAGGAGCAATTGCTTCGCATGTAGTTTCATGTAAACATGACTGTTGGCGGGATTGTTACATGACGGCCAATTCGTGAATAACATTATTATAAGATGCTTTATCAACATCATCTATATATTAAAGCTGGAACGCCCCACTTACGTATTTTGGTCAACGTTTCTGCAGATTTGCATATCCATATGCAAATTTGCTTCTGTTTTGTTATTTTTTCAATTGTCAATCAAGTTTCAACGGTTAAGTGCAGACTTGCTCGAACAAATCTTTCTATGCAAAGAAAGTTGCACATGTGTGCAACTATGGATTACTAGTTATTATTATTACTTTGTTATTAAAGATACTAACTGAGAATTTTTCCATTAACCTTTTCGCACATAAATATTTAAATTTCATATGAGATGTATTTTCAAGGTAAGATTCTATCCCCAGTTTCACTGGTGGCAGGCGTATACGAGGTTGACGCTTGAGCTCAATGGTGCTCTAACGTCTCGTGGAGATTTTGCACTGCGCCTACATGTTTGAACTGATAAATACTTCTTTACAGTGTCTGTAATGCTCGTATGTTATTTGTATTCAGTTGCTTATAGTATACTCTACGAGTGAAAGCGTTAATATGTTTATTGTAATTATCAATTTTATACGTGTATTATATTTATTATTTATTGCGAATGCTACCAATCGATGATAAAGTTGTATTAAATATGTGAAAAATAACATTAAAGCTGTTGGTAGTCGTTGAAACTAGCAGTTTTACGTTGTTTATATTTGTTATTGTACAAAAATTAGGTCGCATTGGTGTTAAACAGTGTTAACCTAAATATTTAAAGTAATAGTCTCGTAAAATTTGCTTTGTGTTTAAAACGATGCATTGTGATATTTATAGTTGCGCAGTAGATTTAGTTTCTGAGACGGAAGAGTTTTCGGCTCAGTATGTTAGTAATTTAAATATATAAAATATAGTTTGATTTACATTACGCGTTACTGTCTTCCAGCCGTGTCTGCCAATGTATAGAACAGGGCCGAAACAGTAATATAAGCATATTACGAAGCAAAAGCCTAAAGCTTAAGCCTACTGTAGTGACCCGAATAAGAGGGGGACTGAAATCTATGCAGCCTTTCCGGAGGGTAACCCCCGTTATTCGGTTACGGACTGTTATTTATTTTTATCTGTTAAAGTAAATGATTATTGCTCTTGAATCCAAAGCTTGAGCGATAATGCA
This sequence comes from Enoplolaimus lenunculus, assembly GCA_030248215.1. Lineage (NCBI taxonomy): Eukaryota > Metazoa > Nematoda > Enoplea > Enoplida > Thoracostomopsidae > Enoplolaimus > Enoplolaimus lenunculus. Next base: position 52,994 of record JASANG010000116.1, on the reverse strand, counting down.
AGGTTATACTTAAGAACGTACCTTCAAAACTTAAGTATGCTTTAAAGTTTCGAACTCAACTTTATTTGAGCCTGGAGTCATTTATGCGCTATAATTAGGGATAATTGACATTTATGGACTCTAATTAGGTTTAGGTACTCTATTCGCTTACAGACTTTTATTAGTGATACGGACTCCTAATTATTGTGACTCAAAATAGGGACCCCATCTTATTCCCCCCTCTTATTCGGGCTAGTACAGTAAGCCTAAACGTAACAGTGAACTTATACCTAAACCTAAACTTATCCAAAAAATAGTCTATATACAGCTTAAGTTTACTCTATTGTAATATCGCAGAAAAACGTTCCACCCCCGATCTAGACATGAGCCGCTATGTGGACTAGCATTTACAAATCTAACAGGGCAATCAATGACATGCTTCCGACACAAGCTAAATCCAAAATGGTATATTAAGATTTAGTGGTGACATTGCGTTTTGCTTCTCACTCGCTTCGCGTACAATGTTTTTTCAATATAATACATTGCAGCCTGTTGTTTGTATACACCGCCACCGAAAGGTCTAGATTCTCGCAACGACTCGGAACAATTATGATTTTGAATTTATTGTTGATTATGATTGTCTCACCATGTATCGGACAACTCGGCCAGGTTGGTTGTTACTTTTGGTTCTGTAAAACGATTTACTTTTAAAATGACGTAAAGATGACTCGATTGTCGAACAGCGTAAAAATCTTCATTAAAGCCAAATTGGAATGTGAGACGACTGTAGGAGAGTGATCACGGCCGCCACATTTGTCCCAGCTGAATAATTTTCCAACTTTACCCCGGGGGTGTTGGTGTTGTTCATACGGGCGAGAAAAGTTCTAACGTGGTGTCCGGTGAACGAAGTGAGCGAGATGCCAGGAGCAGTTTTAGTATTAAATCTCAAAGCGCTAATTTCAGCTTTGCCTGGCTTTAGTGGCGGATTTAATTCCCACATTTCTCCATAGTTCCGCCCTGCTCTTCTCTTTAAAAATACCTATTAGTACGTCAGTAACTTGAGGATCATAAACAGGAAAAAATTTCGCAAACAAAGCTAGGGAAAAGCCAAACGCATCTTTCATATTCATACATCTCAGAAAAAAACAATTTTTTTGATCCAGTCGAGTGTTTAAAGTTCATTTTGTTTGCCAATGATGGACAATTTTTAGGTTAGGGTTTAGGGAAATTGTGTTACTACGCAGGCCTGATATTAGCCAGTGTGTCTCCCTCAGAATGACAAAATATTGGAACCCAAAAAACAATTTCCATACAAAATCTTTGTTTAAAGATGAAATGCGTCTGTTTTTAAGGATATACGTATACCTGACAAACACGTGTTTGGGTAATTAATAGTTACAGGTATGATTGGAACAGTGTAGGACACCTTGCGAACGACAAGCCAAACATAGTTTTCTGTTTTTATTCCCGAATTAAATGTTCATTTTTGAGGCCCCATTGAGGGCCCTAATTTATGTGCCTTGCAGGTGTTAAAAGACGCGGACCTGAACAAAACAATAGAATATACGAAAAGTAAGAACAAAAACAAAACTTCTCGTACGCTTTTTTACGTTTAGCACAGAAAAGTACTTTAGGATTAAGTCTAGTGATGATGATTGCAATTTTCCGCTGAAATTCGTATTATTGTCTCACCGTTAGCGGGATGCCATGTTTGGCAGTTTTGGGTCCATGGGGTTCCTCGCCCCACCCCCGGCGCTGCCTTGAATACAACTCTCATATTAAAGCTTCGGGATCAATGTTTACGTGAAAGTTTTACGTTTTCGCTGTGTTGACGAATATGTGCTTAAACAACCACGGTAGTTGTATTATACAAAAACTTCTTGTCATATGAACACGATAGTGTTCATATATATGGTTCGCGCTTCTCAAGTGCGTATTTTCAGTTTAGTTTGCATGTTGGTACTCAGGTAACATCACACCTATTTCGTTTTAATTTTGTACACTAATATCCTCGTTCGTCGGGAATATCTGTGCCAAAGGATTTGCCAAACGAACGTGGCCTTCAGTAGTTACGGTCAAAAAACTCCTACCAGAAAGTGCACGAAATTTTCCATTTTGGTTCAGCACTTTTTACCCGTTAGCTAAGTAATTTTATACGATTATAACTTTATAGGTACACTTTATAGGGCTTTACGGTCGGGTTCACCCCAACGGTTGGTTTAACCCCAACGGTTGGTTTAAACGCAGCGGTTGGTTTCACCCCAACGGTCGGTTTCACCCCAACGGTTGGTTTCACCCCAACGGTTGGTTTCACCCCAAGGTTGGTTTCACCCCAACGGTTGGTTTCACCCCAACGGTTGGTCTCACCCCAACGGTTGGTTTCACCCCAACGGTTAGTTTCACCCCAACAATTGGTTTCACCCCAACGGTCGGTTTCACCCCAACGGTAGGTTTCACCCCAACGGTTGGTTTCACCCCAACGGTTGGTTTCACCCCAACGGTTGGTTTCACCCAAACGGTTGGTTTCACCCTAACGGTTGGTTTCACCCCAACGGTTGGTTTCACCCCAACGGTTGGTTTCACCCCAACGGTTGGTTTCACCCCAACGGTTGGTTTCACCCCAACGGTTGGTTTCACCCCACACCCCAACGGTTGGTTTCACGCCAACGGTTGGTTTCACGCCAACGGTTGGTCTCACGCCAACGGTTGGTCTCACGCCAACGGTTGGTTTCACGCCAACGGTTGGTTTCACGCCAACGGTTGGTTTCACGCCAACGGTTGGTTTCACCGCAACGGTTGGTCTCACGCCAACGGTTGGTCTCACGCCAACGGTTGGTTTCACCCCAACGGTTGGTTTCACCCCAACGGTTGGTTTCACCCCAACGGTTGGTTTCACCCCAACGGTTGGTTTCACCCCAACGGTTGGTTTCACCCCAACGGTTGGTTTCACCCCAACGGTTGGTTTCGCCCAAACGGTTGGTTTCACCCAAACGGTTGGTTTCACCCCAACGGTTGGTTTCACCCCAACGGTTGGTTTCACCCCAACGGTTGGTTTCGCCCAAACGGTTGGTTTCACCCAAACGGTTGGTTTCACCCCAACGGTTGGTTTCACCCCAACGGTTGGTTTCACCCCAACGGTTGGTTTCACCCCAACGGTTGGTTTCGCCCAAACGGTTGGTTTCACCCAAACGGTTGGTTTAACCCCAACGGTTGGTTTCATCCCAACGGTTGGTGTCACCCCAACGGTTGGTTTCACCCCAACGGTTGGTTTCACCCCAACGGTCGGTTTCACCCCAATGCTTGGTTTTATACAAATACGTTGGTTAGGCGCTTGTTGTCAGGATAAAAGTTTCTGTCATGCAAACTATTTTTTGAAATACCGCATTTAGTTTAATCAGTCTGCTCATTTTTCATAGTTCAGATTGATGGATTAATCAGCAGCTTGGTAAAGCGGTTGAAACTAGAAAAAATTGCTCAGCACTTGAGCAGCTTGGGATATGCTTCATATTCCTATTAAAAGGATAGTAACTAGACCAGCACATTCGTTCGATGTAACCTGGAAAAATATTAAGAAACAATGGCGTCCAAAATCGTGTTGACTATTAATTCTTCTGAAACATATTGCGGATAGCAAAATGTTTGTAATTTTCTATTGTAACAAACAAATGTTTTGCTTTAAATGTGTATTGAAGTTTTCTACATGAACGTACTAAACTCACCTTGGGCTCTCTATTAACATAGTTAATTGAATTCCACAAGAACACTGTATGGCGACATAATTGGGGAGTTAGAGTACTGATGACCAATTTTGTTAGATACTTTATTAAACAAGGCGTCACAAAATGACTCACAATTGATGCTTTAAAAACGACTCTTGACTTTACCCGCCTTTTAACCTTAGTGACAAACAAACAAGTTTACACGTAGAAATCTATAAATGCGCATTTCCCTGCTAAGTTATTTGTTTCACTGCATAGTCACGACTAGAGGATCAAAATTCTCACCGTATTCTGGCAGCATCGATTAATCTGGCAAAAGCAAGATCATTATACTTCAGCCATGTCTCTGTAACCCTGCCATTATCTAAGAAATTTCTTAAAATGCCTAATAAATCCGCCAAAAACTTTCAACATAAAAATAGATTTGCTCTCCGCAATATGTTTCAGAAGAATTAATAGTCAACATGATTTTGGACGCCATTGTTTCTTAATATTTTTCCAGGTTACATCGAACGAATGTGCTGGTCTAGTTACTATCCTTTTAATAGGAATATGAAGCATATCCCAAGCTGCTCAAGTGCTGAGCAATTTTTTCTAGTATTGTATTTGTTTTCAGTTCTTTTTTTCTTCCTTTCATTCTTCCCTTTTATTCTTCATTTCTGTCTCTATTGTCCCACGGCTGCCGAGGGACCGACGTTGCGCCGATTCCTACGGCGTTATTTACCAACCCGCTGGTCGCAAATTTTTGTCACCAACACTAAATGAATCGTGTGCTAAATAAATTTTTCTTAGCCCCGTCTAAAATTGTTGTTTCCCCGTCTAGTGACAACTACTGATTATTGGGCGCATTTTCGCCCGTTTAGTTCATTTCTATTTAACGAAAAATGCCACAAACTCTTACAAAAGTTTGATTTAATGCGTATAAACTAAAGTTTTCACTGTGATTTTTCAGTAGCGCATACTGCGTGTGCTATATACGTTCATAACGTCTTCTTGCTAGGAGACGCGTAGTGCAAAATTTGCTATCTGATACGAATTTGTTGTAATGTAGAAATATAAAGAGTTGCTTCATTTTGAAAACAAATGCTCTGAAATTCAACGACTTCCGTTTGTCATTCTCGGCCGAAGCTTTGCCTTCCGATGCAAGGGGTTTGTCCAGGTCCGGCTTTGGCCCGTCGTCTGAAATAAAAAAATCAGATTTTGTATTAAGGTTTAGCGCTAAAAAGTCATTTGGCGCGCTCGCTTACTTCACTCACGAGTTGATTTTGCTAATAAACTCGCATCTTTTTATCTTTCAAAAATCTCTGCATCTGCCACTGTTCATAAGTTACATTAGAATTGTTCGATTCTGCGTTGCTGAAGTTTTGAACATTCTACCACACGTAATATTCGGCCAATGTTACTTTTAGGGGCGTAACTGTAGATTAATCGTATTCCTAAGCCTAAGCGTTGCAAACGTGTTTTCCTAAGCCTAAACCTAAGCAAAAAATGTAATCTACAATCTAAACCTACTCTTTTACAGACCCACCAGAAACCTGGACACCCCTTAACGCGGGCCCGTAATTCTATTGCGATCAGCAGCTTAGACAATTTCAAATATAATAGCACAAAAGTGTTCATAGCAGATGCGCTTAGTATCGAGAACAGGCGTGTGTAAGGACCAAAACGTACGCGAGGTGTCAAAATATTGTAAAAAGAGTTTCATTTGAAAACTACATTTTAATGAATAATCCTGAGGATTTTGAAAAACGCTTATTCTAAACAACAACCATACTTGAACAACTTTCTCTCTATAAGCTGTTTATTCAAGTCAAACGCGTTATATTTGTTTTATTCTGAACGTGCAATTTTTGTCAAAACCCCAATTCATAGGAACAGTGTCCTTAAACTCTGTACAAGGAGGACCGTAGTCAGCGCTAATAAGATTCTTATCGGGGCCAATGTTACTTTAAGGGGCGTAACAGTAGATTAAGCGTATTCCTAAGCCTAAGACTAAGCCTAAGCATTACAAAAATGTGTTCCTAATTCTATGCCTAAGCCTAAGCCTAAGCTAAAAAATGTAATTTAGAATCTAAACCTACTTTTTTATAGACCTACAAGAAAGCTGGACGCCCCTTAAAGTAACATGGGCCCTTATGGGCGTCTCTCGGTTGCGAAAAATTTACCGTAACCACACAGCTATTGAGCCTGACGCTTGAACCCGAGAGGATTGTCACGTCATAGAACATTCTGACCTGTATCACATGCGTAACAAACTGCGCATCGTTCATTATTTAACGCCTATGTCAATAGAGGTTATAGATAGCAATTGTAAATTTTTTCACTGACAAAGCTGGAACGCCCAAAATGTGCAGTTGAAGCATTTTTGCAGCTAATTTGTAAATTGATATTCTCATGTAAACAAAAGCACAAACTAATCGGCACCATAAAGACAAATAGCGCTGAGCATTTTTAAAACGGTGTTGTAAATATTGCAGTCACATTGACTCATAAGATACAAAAATAAAATCTGAAAGAAGAAAAAATAATTGAATCAGGACCGCAGCTACACAGGTCAAGGGGCTTGCCGAGCTTGGTCCCAATGGTTGAAATGTTATTTATTGCACTAACCTCTTCTCACATAGAGTTGACTATAGGCAACTCAGCACAGTGGATATACGTTAAATAATATATATTGTACAGTGTTTAACAATTGGAACACGTATACATAGTACTAAATCACCACAAGACGTGAGAGCCCCCTCGGGCTCGAGCGTCAAGTTACTATAACTGAGTGGTGATGGTAAACGCCTCCCACGGCAGTCACTGGAGTTCGAACCTTAGCATAAATGTAGGTCTCAGATAAAATAGAAAATATTTATGTGATAAAGGGTTAAAAGAATTCTATGTTTAGAAAAGTTGTATTGCGCATTTTTAGAAAAGTTCTTTTATACTCTGAGATACATTCTGTTTGTGAAGACGAATCACTGGTGAATCTAAGAGAAAGGTTGTTGATTCCGGCCTATGCTTTCCAGCATTGATTAAAATCAACATTTCGTGTTAAGGTTTAGCACAAAAACGGCGTTTGATTTCTCTCTCGAGAGAGTTTTTTCGCTATTATCTCTCACGTATCCCCCCATTTTTAGAAATTTCTATATTCGTCACTGATTTGAATTGATTTATTATATTTTTTGATTTCTTATTTTATAGTTAAACAATAATATAATTTTGTGTCGCAAAAAAGATGTATACACATTTGTGTAGAAATTGTAGGTATCTGACGCCTGACGGCGAACTGGGGTCGATATTATTAATGTTTTCTTCTTGTATTATTTGTATATACGTTTTGTTTACTTAAAAATTGATAAATTTTTATATTTTTCATTCAATTTCCTGTTTTTTTATTTTTTCTGTTTATTTAATTCTACGTTTGTTTTTTCTACGAGTATATATTTTGGAAATTTGAGGAAAGATAACCAAACGACACGGGTTTGTTTTCAACATACGACCGAAAAGACTAGATGACCCCCCTGGCGCAAGTCTGTTCGACAGTGTTAAAAGAATTCATTGTTTAGGAAACCTTTTGGACCCCTATAGATATTTTCATGAACCATTTGATCGATAAAAGATTGTATCCCTCTAGTTAAATCTTCAAGCTCGTTTTACTAGCAATTTCTGGTTCCGGCATGTTTCAATGTAAACCGCGAAGTAATGCTTATATCGGCAGAAGATAACGTTTATGCAGATACAAGTTCGTTTTCGATTGTCAACCCAATTTCTATTGTAGCATGCTCGAACTGAAATTTAATTTGAAACCGCTGGTAAAAAATATCAAAGCGCACTTAAAAATTTGCGATTCTTTACCCGTCTAAAATCTTCATACGAAACTTTAAACCAGATAATGTGGAAAAACTTGAATTTTTAAACTGTTTTTACCGTATGAGTGAAAAATAAGTATTACAATACTGAAACGTGCTGTTAAATAGGAAATTTGTGACTTTTTGAAATGCAGCAACAATATATGGTGTTACTTTTGCTCACATTCTTCGTGTTTCTATAGAGGTTATACTATTCTTTAAGGTGGAACAATATGTTTACAGCTTTTTGCAAGAGATCTTAAGACAAATTGCATCGAAACCGTAAAGAAATGTTGTGATTTATGCACTCTTAAGTTAACTACATTAATTTTGTACAGATAAGAATGTTTTGATTCACTGATCACCTATCGTCAAATAATCTAGCTTTAATGATTACAAGTGTACTATACAGCATTGTCCGGTGTTACATTTTTTACTTAATGGCTTATTTTTAAAGAGTTTTTGTAACGTAAATTTAGCGAGCCACATCTATGCCCTGTAAAATTACACAATTGTATTGAACGCAGAAGAAAAAATAAGAGCAGGTATGGTCGGTGACGGTAACGAATTTTGCGCCGGTGAAGACGAGTACCGGGTAAACGAATTTTGCGCGGGTTTACACCTGCGGGTAAAAAAATAAAATTTCAGCCAGTAAAGCGCCACGTGGGTAAAAAATCTCTACCCACTTACACCTCTGGTCTCACACAGATTGTTATCTTGTCTATTATAATCGACTTCATCTAATAATTCGGCTCAAAGATTGCGTCCTAATTATTAATTTTACAGTTAATAAATAACAATTCACCAGAATAAAAAAACCACCAATGGCATTCCAACTTGGTGGCTGGATGAGGATCCACCGAGATGGGCCATCATACATGACAGGAATCCAAACCAAAATTTTTGTATTAAGATTTAGTACTAAAGCTGTGTTTTACTTTTCGTTTGCTTTACGTTTACGAGCGATTTTTTGTCACTGTTATATGTTGCACGCCCCCCATCAAAAGTTTCTAATTCAGCCTCTCGTTACGGACGCAACAGATGCATCGTCCCGTCGTTTGTTGTCGGTAACAATTTCTATCATTTTAGAAATATGAAATATTGTTAAAATATAATATTATTCGCATCGGCGAAATGCGGCCTAATTTTGTGTGAAAATTAACGAAAAGAAGAAAAAGTTCTATTTTCTTTTCTCGCGTTGTATTTTCGAAATTCAAATGGAATACAAATATTTTATTTATACGTCAATGCAATCAGCAACAACATGTATTTTTAGCTTTTCTATACTAATTCATTTTAGACGAACGATACGATCTTAGTAGTAACTTTTTACTCTCCCCATTTGTTTTATCATACAGTCAAGGGTTGTAGCTTATTCGATTTTATGGTGTTATCCTAACGTTACCCACAAATGAGGTGTGGTATGGCGAACAACGCAACGTTAGCTGGACACATCCTTTGCTGCATAAATTTTACCCGGTGGCATCCTCTTCTTTAAGTGTATTATGTGTGTTACCACGGAGTTTTAAGCTTGCGAAGCTTATATGAAAGTTGCTTTACTGGACCATACATGTACCGCAACTAAATATTTTATCGGTGCCCTGGATTTTGCAAATGTGTTTTAAGGCATCTATCTACCTTCATACGTGATATGGCCCATGATATTAGTAAAAACCTAAGTTTTGGATTCAAAATTTCCGCTTCAGCTTAAGAACATGTTGGCTTAGTTTTACTGTGTGCACAGGCGAGACCCTTCACGAGTAATAAACGACCACTGTAACGGTGCTATAAACAAATGGTTATGTATACTGCGATGTATGGTGCCATCCGTCACCCGTACGGCTCCCTCCGTCACCGTCCATCGCCATACGTTGCGCCGTACGGGTGACCGACAGCACCCGCACAGTGCCGTGCGGATAGGAACGCAATGTTTTTCGATAACCAAACCCAGCAGCTTATGATAAAATTTGTGATGGGCGGATGGTGGACTGGTGAAAATTATGAACAACCGTCACTTTTACTGTATGCTACATATGTGCCAATTTTCTGAGCGAGCAAAATTGTAAGATCGTATCATTTTATCGCAAAAAAATTTTCGGACGGGGAGCGTACGCATCGCTCTGGATCCAAACTGCCTAGTCTGCACTATTTTTCCAAACGATTTGACTAACATACGCACTATTAGAAAACGTTGGAATTGCTGTTGGCAGCATTCATCAGATTTAATTGTGTTTGGTGTATTTTTTACACTTTGATTTGTATTGTATAAATTTGACAACATTATCGTGTATGACTCTACCGAAATTGTGCAATTATTTCCAGGTGAACGAATTAATAAAAATTCAATTTTTTTAACGCACATAAAGACACACAGAGGGTCAATCCTGCATTGAAAGTTATTTTTTCTTTCAATTTTTAATCAAACCCTAAAATGTGTTTTAGTTCTTTGCACATGACAATTGCCGCAAGATAATTTATTGCAACACATCCAGGGGATCTATACTGTTGTAACAACAACTTGCTGCGGACCCAGATTGAGATAAGCTGGATGTTATCTTCCACCGCAAACCCTGTTGTGCTGAAAATTTGGCTATGCAAATCGTGCGTTTGAAGGTACAAGGTTGTTATATTGCTAAACTGCTGATATTTTTGGTGAGAATACAGCACGTGTTCAGAAAAAACTTTGCGTCTCAGGCGCAAGTTGTCAATCTCGAAATATCGAAATATTTACTAAAAATACGTTTTAAAACCTGTAAAATTACGAAGCGGCAAAAGTATATATTGTACCTTCCGCTGAAAAATCATTGATCCACCTTGATCCGTTTAAACCCTGTGGCTACGTTTGTAACGAAATTGAAATCACGATAAAAGAACAAGAATGGTAAGTTTTGGTAAATTTAACGCTCAGAGATTATACATCGGCTAGTAAACAACATTTAGTCTTGTTTATTATTCCCTTTTTCTTTAGGCTAAAAATTTATAGATACAACACGAAGATTTGTGTCCGGTTCCGGCAAAAAATCGACCTTCGATCCGGCAGAATTTTTGCCGGAGCTTCAGGCAATTTACTAGAATGAGAATTGTTTATGTTTTTGCAAAATTTGTGCAATTTATTAAAGGTGCTTGCAACACGAGTGCAATTCTGAAGGCTTTAATTGACAGATTTTTTATAATAAAAGTTTAAACGGTGCAACATTTTGTAGATTATTGATAAAGTTGAGCAAAGTAAACACTATTTTTTCGCTTAATTTTGCACGACTCCATCTTCATCTTTCTTCCGGCAAAATTTGTTGACCTTCACATCGGGTTATTTTCACCTTCGGATGCACACTGGTGTGTTGTAAACTGCAAATGTTGTTGTTTTTACAGTTTAAAAAATTCTTATTTAGTAACGAAAAATAATTGAAGTTCTAATTTTGACAAAAAATTAAAATCCAACTGGGATTCTCGCTAAATTGTGTTCCGAACGAAGCATCATGTTCACTTTACCGTCAAATCAAAATTTCTAGAAAGTCTGAAAATTCTGTTAAAAAACGATAGAAGTGTTGAGACAACACAGGATTTCAAATTATGTTTGTATTTTATGTTTTAGCTTCCAAAAATATATACTTGGAACACACATAAGTCAAATTCTTTTTTTCGTCCGTTTAAGCTTCGGATTTCTGGACTTGAAGCATTTTGAAAAAAATGATAAAACGTTACCGTAGCGGTATTTCATAACGCTGAGTTCCTGCTTTTTATGCATTATACTTTTATAAGCAGCAAAAACGAATCGTTTATTTTATATGACGTAAAATAAAAACAAATAATAAAACAAATAGAAAAAATGTATCGCTTCAGCTACTGCGAAAATAGAACCGAGTAGTTGATTAAAGTTATTCTTGTCCAGCGTCCTCGACGCCTAAAATCTGCATCGAATGGTATATAATTTGTCTGTTTGACAAAAAAATTTTGTAGCCCCCATGGGCAGGGACCTTCGGACGTTAAAAAATCGAATTTTTCAAAAATTCAAATATGGACGTGGAATGATCACAGGGGAGGTCACAAAAGCTGAAATATGCTAAAAATTTTCAAGATCCAACCATTTTTGTTCTGCCGCCGGCTGGGGTGGGGGGGTGAGGGAGATAACCGAAAAGTCCCGAACGTTGTACTAAACTTTTGTTTGTTGCTTTAACCGTTTATAATGTGTTTTTATTGTATTGTCAAATTATTGATTGGCAGTAAAAAATGTAGTTTAAAATTTGCAAAATTAACAATTACGACTAAAACCAAAATGCACTGTATTCGTGTGAAGCGTAACTGCGATTATTTACTATTGCTTTTACCTGCATATTTTTATCTAAACGATTTTTGACGGTTTACTCTTTAAGCTGTGTTATTTAATAAATTTTGTGTTTACAAATTTTTTCTCTGTTACCAGGACCATTCAACTGTACCCAGTTGCACCGCGGTACTGAATCGGCCGCAGCAGCTGATCCAAAGACAATCGGACGACATAGGTTGGTTGAGACGTTGTGGGAGTAACATCATAATCGAGAAACCTAATTCAATTTTAACATTTTGTCAACAAAGAAGTTTTGTATTTTTCAAGAAAAAATTTGTATTTTAGGAAAATAATGCAAGTTTTCTTACTTCAAAATGAAATTGGGTTATGCGGGACTCACTTTACGTGACCTACACATGATGATAGCAGACAAATACGAATTTTTGAATACGATATGGGCTCTACAAGCAGACAAAATGATACCCAATAGTCTAATAGGGACAAAACGTGTCCCAAGTTGCCCCGGTTATAACGTAAACCCGCATTAGCAGTTTGCACCAATGCCTTTCCCGGCTACGCAATTGCATCGAACTATATGTCGATTTTAGCTAAATTGAATATTAATTAAAATATAAATAAAAAATAATCAATATAGTAATGCCTACGGGTGACCGAAACGCACAAGAACAACATAAATACGAAAAACTTCCTGGAGATACACGTGCAAATACGGGAAACTCGTTAGGACCTGATCCGTGGGAAGATTTAGCGAATAGTTCAGATCCTGGTTCGTTTTCCACAACTGCGAGCAGCGAAAACGCCGGTGGCACAACAGCAAGTGATCAAGGTGTTGTTATGAACAGCAGGTCGTCACAAGAAGGCGACACTCCATCGAGTAATGAAAATCAAAGCGAAGACCATGAAGACCTTTCCAGGGACCGGAGTGAGCTTTCGAGCCCTGATTTGTCAGGTGGCACTTCATCCGAAGAGCAAATTGTGGTCAATGGTGTTCTCACAGCTGACGAAATATCTACACCACCATCACCAGCCACAAATTCGGCAGAGACTTATCCAGAATATGTTAGCAAATTAGAAGTAAGCAAAAAGCAGAATTTTACTTCATTCGTTCAATAAACAACATGAATCATTAAAAAACTTTCGTTTGTTTCTCAGTTGAATATTTTCTATTTCATCTTAAATCTAAAATCAAGCTAGAAATCAACCGCCAGACTTGATAGAACGTACGTACCATCACTATTATTAAGCCATAGAAGTTTGAAATTCGAGCTTGAGAGGCCTTCACGATTTCTAAAAAATTTTTTACTGAGCAGAGTTGTAATAATTGTTAAACAATGCCCATTTCCCGCGCACAGCTTTTGCTGAGTTGCTTTTAGTATACTCTACGCTGAAAAAAGTTAAATTCGAAGCAAGTTTAAATAAATAAGATATATTCAATTGGTAAGACGAGTTTTAATAGTTCAATAATTTACAACTTGCATTGACCGCATACAAATACAAGGTAGTGTTTCACTTAATTTAAATTGACACTGTGTATAATGTTTCTGTCTATTTGTCCGGTTCGGTTAGCATAACAAACAGGGTAGTGGTGGCTCTAGGATTTTTCAACGAACTGATCCATGCCGCTGAAGACACCTGCCCCAAACAAAAATCGACGGTATATAGAACGATGTATTTATGAAGTCGATTGCAGAATTCAATATTTCGGAGCCAAGGGCGAAATATTGCAAAACTTTAGTATGGAGTACCTTGGTTTCGTCTGGGGGATAGGAAAACCGGTATGGCTTAGTAATTAAGAATTTAAGAGAGGTAAAATAGTGAAGAACCGCTGGCTTGTGATGCGAACGAGAAGCCAGATAACATTTCGGCGTTAAATTCAAATAAAAAATTTTAAGTTTGCGTAGGTCTGGGGGGATCCGATAATGCCCCCTAGGTCGAAATGTTCATTAGGAGGCAAAATTATGATTACTTAGGGTTGTACCCCGTAGCACCCATTTGATTGCGGACCTGCGAATAACAAAGAATCCAACGTGTGGCCTTCAATATCCCAAATATATAACGATGTATACTGTCTATTATGATCAAAGTCCAATTCACACATGCAATTCACAAGTGTTTGTCAGCGAGAATTTACACATACAACATGCACGTAGAAGTAGTTTTCCTTCGAAAATCATGTGACAAAATTTGTAGCTGCAAGTTCTCGTTGCAAAACGTTGCACATGCAACGTCAAGTTGCAAAGTTACAACTGGGGAAAAAACTTGCACGTGTGAATAAGGCTTAAACCGATGAAAATAAGAAAGTGTAATTGATTAAAAAATATTGCAAAACGTTTTATTTCAGAGCACAATCCCGTTTTGGCGCGGTCAAGATCCAATCGTTATTTCTGGTATCTCGTGCCGTTTGGCAGAATCAGATAATATGGCAGAATTGAAAGATAATTTATTGCAAAATATTGACATGGTTACTGAAGATTCTCGCCGGTGGGATCCTGGTAATTTACCCGATATGGTTTTACACAGTTCCCAAAATTATGGACCCATGTTACTTTAAGGGGCGTCCAGGTTTCTGGTGGGTCTATAAAAGAGTAGGTTTAGAGTCTGGATTACATTTTTTTGCTTAGGCTTACGCTTAGGCTTAGGCTTTGGAACTTATTTTTGTAACGTTTAGGCTTAAGCTTAGGAATACGCTTAATCTACTGTTACGTCCCTTAAAGTAACATTGGCCAAATTATGAATAATAATAGAGTGTACACGCTATACGTAAATAATCAATTTTTGATGTTCGGAATGGAATGTTAGACTCTGGGGTAGAAGGCGTGCACCAGTCATCATTCAGATATAGGAGCTTGATGCTAGAACTCGAGGAGTAGTCGCTTATTGTAGAGAATTTCAATGATGCGCGAGCGTAAGTTTAGACAGTTTAGAGGTGAGTAAGTGCTTATTATTGACATATAATCAAGTTGATCGTATTCCATCCAGTCTGCTATTAACTAACCAGTTGTTATGTGGTCTGGGAGTGGTCCACCACTTTGCTATTTTGCGCAACAGCAGTTTGGCCGTGATTACACTCCTAAACTGATTGCACAATAAACACGAGCAACATGCTCTGTCAAAGAACCAATCAAAATTGGTAGTCGTTTATTGTATTTCAAAATCTTTCAAATTGCTATTTGGCGTAGGCTAAACTGCTATTTGTTCAAAATGGCAGACTGGCGTAGGCCTATTAGCAATTGGCTTAAATAGCAGATTGACCAATAAGATATTTTGTTTTATGTTTACTTTTGTAGGCTATTCTAATTTGCCCAGGCGGCACGGAAAACTGAGAGATTTGCGGTGTTTTGATGCGGCGGCGTTTGGTGTTCATCCAAAACAGGCACAAAACATGGATCCACAGTTACGACTGTTGCTCGAGGTCTCCTACGAAGCCCTCATTGATTCTGGTTAGATTTAAATGCTTTACTTTTATGGTATAATATTTATGTTATTTCATAGTTGTCTGTGCGTTTTGCCTTACTTAGAGAGTCGCTATACTTGTCATCCCTACGCTTCAGGTTAAAAAAAATTGTTAACAAATTGATATTCTGCATTATGCAACAATACGCGTCCGTTGTGACTGACGGATAGCACCGGACGATGACCGATGGCGCCGCACGTCATCGAAAATATAGTGCCACCCTTGCTAAGTGGCAACTCAATTGTAGTTCAGTGTTCCAACCACGACTGCTGTAAAAGAGCGGTTTGGGTGTGCGAGCAAGAGATTATACTAGGGATGGTATAAGAGGATATATTTTCTTCCAAAATTTTTAGAGATACTAGTAAAATGGCAGTTATAACATGAATTTAGAATGAATATAGGTTTAGTCGTTAAAACTATTTTCGCCGCAGCGTTTGCTTTTGAATATTTTTAACCTGGATTTTATGCCATCCCAAATAGTAATCCAGCCGCGTTGTTTAGCGAACCCAGAGACATGAAGCTACACATTAAATGCTTCCAGCTGGGCGCTCGAGTTTAGATGTACGTAATCTATTATCTTACGCGAATTGGGCTGAATTACGGTTTGGGTAAGAGACGCAGAAATCCAGCCAATTGATTATTATTAATAATTTGCCAACATTTTTTTCAGGTTGTAATCCACAAGATTTACGTGGTTCTCGAACTGGCGTTTTTGTTGGCTGCTCTGCAAGCGAAACTGGAGCTTCATTGACAAAAGACGTTGATCAAATCGTTGGATATTCATTGACTGGCTGTGTTCGTTCAATGTTTGCTAATCGGCTGTCATACGTGTTTGACTTTAGAGGTTTGTCAACTTTGAATTTTTAACACTGTGTTGAGTTCAACTTGCGGTTGGGTCCGTACTTTCGCCGTTTTGGAAATATCTCCAAGGTGCCAACGTATCGGAACGTCAAAGGTTTGTAACCTAAACGCCTTGTAGCCTATTGGCCTTTAGGGAACTTAATGGAAGTAATCTGCTAACCCGAGACACACATACAAATCAATGTAGCTTCACCGTGTTATGGATCGCCCGAATATTTTACCATGGAAATTCGACGATTTGACGTATAATCTACAAGCGTGGCTCAGTCATTTTTGAAACTCAAAATTTTTGACGGAACTGAACCATTTCGTCATTCTTTTACTAGTGACCATCTTGGGCCGCGAAACCTAATCGCGAGCTGGTTGAAGCATTTTCATAATTGAATCGTGTGCAGTAACATAACTGTTACCAGTTTAGACCGATACATCTCGGCTTTAGCAGTTGCTTTGTTCAGTCTTACAAGGGAGAAAATCTTAAATGTCCTATTGTAACTGTAAATATGTCAGTGTTCATTTAATAATATACTTTTTTGTATTAAACTGCTTCAGAAGGAAGGTTGCCCAGAGTGTTGCAGCTGCACGCTCTCGAATGGTATCACGAAAATTCATCAACCGGCAACTTTTAAATTGGAAATTTTATCGGTTCGACAATTGGTCGACCATAATTATGCTTAGGTTTACGGTTAGGCTAAAAATTAGCCTTTCAATTATGCGTAGAATTATTCGTAGGCTTTAGGACACTGGTGGCCGACAAGTTGTCGGGTGACGAATTATCGTAGATTTCCCTTGTATATACGTACCAGAATTTCACTGTTTAGGATATCAGCGATCAGTAGTGATTGCAGGAACGGATCCGTAATTTTGAGAACGGGGCGGGTGTTCAACTGCCGACCGAGTAGAAATGCAGTTGTTCTTTAGGAATATTTTGACTGTTTTAAGTAAATGTAATTAGAAGAATTAACCACGCCTGATCCTTGCGTAAATATTCAATGGCTGGGTTTCTAAAATCTTACTTAAGTATTTAGTTAAGTTGTTCTTAAGTAAGTAATTGCTTAAGTAGGCTACTTAAGTAAATACTTAACTTTTTGAACAAAAACAGATAAATGGCAAACGTGAGCCACTGTCATAACAAAATAGCAGTACTTCTGTTTTATATTAAAGAGGCACCATGAGTCTACAACTTCAGTTAGACCAAGGTTAGAATGCCTGAGCTGCTAATCTGTAATACGTCAAATTTTGTCAGCGACTTAAGTATTTACTTAACTTAAGTAAGATTTTAACAACAACAACAAAATGGTTAAGTAATTCCTTAGCACGTACTTAGGTACTAGTACTTTAAGAACGGTTTCAGAAACCCAGCCATTGTTATCTAAAAGTGTTCAAACGCCATATGGATCTGAATAAATTTTGTTGAATGTAAAAAAATTGAAACGTTTGTAAATTGTCGTATTTCGGAAACTATTACTTGACGCTAACTTTGCATAATGCGTAAATCCTAATAAAATAGACCCAAATGTGATAAAATTGCTGTCAATTTTTCTCAAAAAATTTTAGATCTGTTATAGAACCGTGACAGTAATTTGCGAGTGAAGTGAGCGGCAAGTTTGACAAATTTGAATACTTACACCCTTTGAAAATCGCACAAAATTTATTAATGGTTTGAAAAGAGCGAAACAGGGGCTCGCGTTTGAAGAGCCTCCCTGGAACAGCCATTTGATTGCTACATGGTATATTGTTGGATTTCATCTTAAACTGTACAACCCTTTGTTGCAGGTCCAAGTTTCTCAATAGATACTGCGTGCTCAAGCAGTTTACAAGCGTTACAGTTAGCAGTTGATGCGATCCGAGAAGGACAATGCAACGCGGCGTTAGTTGCAGGCGCACATTTGACACTGACACCGAACAATGCACTTCAATTTTTACGTCTTGGAATGTTATCGTCAAACGGAACTTGTCGATCATTTGATGCCAATGGTATGTCTTAGAGACAGTTACAGCCGTTATCTATGAAGCGGATTAAAAGATTTAATCAAAAATATCTGGAGCCGGAACTTTTTACAAAAAACCCGGATCCAGAATTTGTTTACGAAAAACCCGGAACGAATTTGTTAAAGCGAAATCCCGATGTTGGAAGCTGAAAGTTTCGACGAAAATACTTAAAATCTAAACATGCTTGCATATACCTACACAATTTACAAAATGATGATGGAAACTATAGTTATCAATATCTATAAAGATATTAAAGTTACTAGTTTTAACAGAATCAGTGAAAAACTATTAAAATATAATTTTAAATTTTAAATTTCTGAAACTAATTTAAATCCTATTAAACTTTTAATGGTAATTACGACAACGAAAATGCTAATGTTTACTTTAATAACTGCATGCCGTCAATAACACGTAAATAACGTTGCATAATTTTTAGTCCATTTTTTGTGATGGTTCCTATTTATACGATCTGAGAAGGGGTTAAAAAGTAAATAATGTGCATTTTGTTAATCGTTACTTATCGGCTGATACTTGAATCAGTGTATATCAGGGTGCAACGGAAGTGAAAAATACCGGAGCGGGTCTACAAAATTTATCGGAGCCGGAAATGAAGCCAGAGGTGGGGTGAAATTGAGTAGTTAAAATGATGTTTAATATCCTAATTTACGAAATATCTGCAAGGTGTTGTTATATCTTTTCGTTTTACGATTATTGTTTTTATGAAACCTCGGCAATCTTTTCCTCAAAATAGGACCACAATTTAAAACAAAACGCACCAAACAAATATATTTAGAAAAACTACTGCAAAATTTCACTACCGAAATTGCCGAAACCTCCGGTAATAATATTACCAGGGCCGGAAGTCGATTTTCTGCCGGAGCCAAAGTCAGACATCCGGTTGTACCCTGGTGTGAATAACATAAAGCAAAACAACAAAGAAGTATAGTTTCTGCCTGAACAATGCAAACATTATCAACTTGATATGATCTCCCTTTGCGAGCTCAAACATAGCGAGAGCGCAAATGTTTTGGACTACGGATGCAGAAGGTTGGTTATTTTAAAGCACGGTTAAAGGCTTTCTTCAATTTCTTCTGAAATTTACGGACGAGATATGTCCTGCATATTGTTCGCATTGTATACACGCCCATTTCGGATGTCGTTTTAACAACAAATTTATAGTCACCATTAATTTTAGCTGAAGGCTATGTGCGATCCGAAGGTGTTGTAGCAATATTTCTTCAACGACTGCCAGTTGCATATCGTTCATACGCAGAAATTCTTCATGCAAAATCGTCAACTGACGGATACAAAAGCGAAGGTTTGTATTTGATTTTTTTTCGGGAAACAACTAGGTTGAACTGCGAAGAGGCGTAATATTGGTACACGCAATAATTGCTATAATATTTTGCAAACAATTACATGAAAAAGTTTCAAGTGTGACGTATTCGACCACTTTTTTGGTCCATGTAATTACAGGGACCTGTCCACTTAGGCACAGGGGACATAGACTCTGGGGAGCTTATGCTTATGCTTAGAATTAGGGGCTTATTTTTACGTGTAGGCTTACGCTTGTGCTAACGCTTGCGTTTACCTTCGGCATAGCAGTCATGCTAATATAGTAAACATAGGCCTTTTTCTAAATGAGTACTGGTGTTTCCACAAAACATATTTGGCCCAGTTTGCAACCGGGCCGTCCCAATTCGTAACTTGATGTTCATGACAACCGCAACAACTGCTATTACGGAAACAACGTCAGATGATTGGAGCGTTTCAAATCGAAAAAGAGATTTTGTGTTACATTATAATTGGTCAAAACACTCTTGTATTCTAATTGGTTGTTTGGGATGTTCGGGGTAGTAGTTAGCTGGGGCAAATAAGGGTTTAAAGCGCGACATAGGTTTTGTTGTTTTAGGCATTACGTTTCCAAGCGGTGAACGACAAGCGGAACTTCTTCGCGAAGTCTATGGCGATCTTAACCTTAATCCTAGTGAAGTATCGTATATTGAAACACATGGCACCGGGACAAAGGTATTGTTTACTTCTTTAATTCGAGATTATCTTTCACCTGCCTCGCCGTGCTGCGAATTTTAGTTTATGTGAAGCTCACAATACTTTTTGTACCAAAAATGTGAAAAATATGACCAAATTTATGTCACGAATTCAAAATGTTTGCACCATTGGGGTACTTGATCAAGCTTAAAATTGCAAAAAATCTGCTACAGATGCGCTTTAAACTAAATTTTTGGAACACAACAGGTGTCCTTCGACCACCGGAAAATCCTGAAACCACCAATGACAAATTCAAGTATTATAGTCAAGTTCTTTTTCATTCAGATGCAACTTATGTCCCCACAGAACGGGCGCTTATCAGTGCCGGAACAGGCAGGGGTGGGGGCGCCCTCCAAATTTTAGAGTGGGGGCCCCAAACTACACTGTAAATTTTAATGAGTTGATTAATCAATTCAGCTAGCGAGTTGGTTATTTCTGAATTAATAGCAGTAAACATTAACTCACTCAGAGTTGTGTTGATTCTCACTCTGAGTTCAGTTGACTCTGGGTGACTTGGTTAATTAACTCAGAATGAATTGAATCAACTCAAGATTTTGAGTTGTGATAGTCCTAACTCCGACTGAGTGACTCAACTCATTCTGAGTTAAAATCAACTCACTGAAATTTACAGTGTAGCGAGCGAGAAGTCAGACGCATTTTAAAACTTAAGCGGTTTACCTCAACCGGTTTAGGGTGGGGTCCCCTTTAGGGAAGGCCCCCAAATGGGATATAGGGGGTGGTTGCTTCGGCCCTGGCACTTATACTTACCCTTTATAGATAGATTTGACTCTTCACTTGAAATTATTACTGCATCGTTTGTTAACTTCGAAGTCACATACAGATGATACCCCTGAACTAATAATATTTTGGCAGTTTACATTTATGTTCTCACGGGCACACTGTATACGGAAGACAACCAAACTTATCCTTTATAAAACCGCACCGGGGGGGCGTTTTTAAGGCGTCGTTTTTTCTTGTGACACCATTTTTCGAACGTCACAAACTGTGTAATTAGAAAAATCAGGGGTAAATATTGTAAAAATAAAAATGAATGGAGTATTTCAGTTGAGGCTAATGTTACTTTCTAAGACGAACAGAGCAAGCTTAAGCTTTGGACGAATTTTTTTCGCTTGCGCCTAAGCCTAGGTGTAGTTATAGAATTATCATTACTCTGAAGCGTATCCTTAGCCTTAGGCTGAGGAATAATGTGTATATTACGGTTACGACCATGAAAGTATCATTGGCCTGAATTAAGATAATTTAAACGTTTGTTTCAGGTAGGAGATCCACAAGAAGCAAACGCAATCGATGCAGTATTTTGTAAAGAACATAACCAAACTCGCGAAAGCCCACTTTTGCTTGGTTCAGTAAAATCCAATATGGGTCATTCAGAACCTGCGAGCGGACTCGCAAGCATAGCGAAGGTACGTAATGTTTCACCAGCCAGTTCAAAATATTAGGAGCCAAATATATTTCTGTTGGCGCTGTGGGGATCTCACCCCATGACTTCTAACTGGCGTTAAAATATTTCCTGGGTGTGGGAAAATTATTTGGTGGCCAGAGCCGCATATATAAGATAGAAATTGATTTTATATCCGTACAAACGATTTCCTACTGTAAAGAAAATTATTTCACACAAAAAGGTTGGACGCTTAAACTTTTAGAGATTTTTGAACTGCGGCCATACCTTTTGTCTATCAGTTCAAACTTGATTAAAAACTGTACAGAAGGCGAGACTAAATCCGTTCGGTGACATGAGCTTATTGAAAATGTAACAATAACTGCACTTTGCATTTTATTAATCGACAGTTAGAGCGATGCGGGCCCGTATCCAAAGGGGGCCATGGTTTTGGCAACTTAAAAAAATTTTCAATCTTGCTTGTAACTCAACGAAAATGCAATTTGTTCCTCATGAAATTTTTTAACCCCTTCTAGAAAGGTGATCTGGCAACGTGCCTGGAGTGATGTTATGTTAGTACAATGCAAAAAATGGCGAGTCAAATTGACTCTCTCCGAAATAGGCTTTACGAGACTACACAAACTGAGTCAAATTCGATTACGTCAGAGTTAAACGTGCGACTCAGTGAGTCGAATTTTACTCTGGAGGATTCGAATTTGACTCAGTTTGCGTAGTCCCGTACAGCGTATTTCGGAGAGACTCAATTTGACTCGCCATGTTTTGCAGTACTGTTTAATCACTCCATATATGTAGCATAATTTCAATTAAAATTCTGTATATATTTAAGAAAATTTCGACTACCACCAATAGCAATAAAAAGATGTTGGCGAATTTTAGGTTATAATTGCATTTGAAACTGGTGTTATTCCGGCAAATTTACATTACAAAACGCCTAACGAAAACATACCTGGTTTGCTTAATGGGCGGCTCAAAGTTGTCAGTGAGAATTGTCCTTTGTTGCCGCAGAACAACCGCGATTGCGTCATAGTTGGAGTTAATTCGTTCGGATTTGGAGGATCAAATGTTCACGCTGTGCTCAAGTAAGTCGCCACTATAGCAAAGATAACAGGAACTGGAATTTAAAATAATTTTCAACACCGAATTATGGTTTTACGTGTCGGTAAAATCGTCAAAAACGCTCCCAAAGCGAGTTTTTTGGAGATTTCTTTTCCGTTTTCATCATTACTACAAAATCACTCACTAAAATATTTCAATTTATTAACTTATTAAGTAAAATGAACGAGATAAAACGCATAAAGTTCGACGAGTAATTTTGTAATTACAAAAATTTTAATGTCTAAATGATTTAGCACATCACCGTAAAAATGGTTGTTCCTATGTCTTTCAAAGCAGGAACAAGAACAGGAACAGAAATTGAATTTCTGCATGAATTCTGGCCGGAACACGAATTCCGCTAGAAGCCTGGTACGAAGTTATACCTAAGTACGGTTTCAGAACATAGCCAGTATTTTCAGATCTCATCTGATTCAACCAACGCTGGAAACACTCAATATTTCAAATGCATTAACGCCTCATCAAATAGGTGTCGATATTCCGCCGGAAACTTCCGGATGTTCCCAACGAAAACTTGTATGTGCAGCTGGACGAACACAGGACGGTGTTGAAACTAAACTTCAATTCCTAATTGACGCCTGCCAGTCTGAATCTTGTAATGAACACATTTATGCAATGACAAGCAATCAAGCGATTGCTCCGCTGAAGTTAATGCCATACAGAGGATATGCAGTTGTTGGATGCGAGCAGCCTTCAATTAGTGTTCAGGTATGCAAATTAGCTGCTGTGCGAACTTTGCCGTCTACTGAAGGCCCCATATTTTCAAATGTGTATAGCATCTATCACCAGTTGGTTATATGCCTTGTATTTTTCTAACGAGTGACGGGTGAGAACGTATCACATTTTTTGTATTTGATTTGCCCAACTTTTGTGCCAATAGTGTATGTGAGTGTCAGTTTCAAGTGGCATCGCCAATCTGGTGATAGGTGTAAGTTGCATTTGGTAATATGAGGTAAGGGTGTAAGTTGCATTTGGTAATATGAGGTAAGACCTTAACTACACAGGGTAAGAAATTAAGATAACTTCTCTGCGAATGTCTTTGATTCCAAACCAAAAGTTCTTAATATTTTAAAAAAAAGACATGATAGCAAATATTTTAAATATGTTAAAGCGGGAAACTGTAAAAAAAGAGGATTGTTGCTTTTATTTTGCTGCCTGTGTATATCCAGGAGATAAATATCTTAGCTAATATTCTGAAATGTATGTAACATCTATCCCCAGTTGACGAAATGTCGTATCAATTTCACGCGAGCCAATGATGAGATTGCGTAAAACTTGGGTACATTCTATGCACTTAATCGAACCTACGTGTGAGCCAAGTTTGATAGTTGTAGCTGTTTCAGTTCGCTTGTTTGAAAACCTGTTACTAACTAACGTATGAATTAAAATAATTTTTTTAGAAACTCACCAATACTGCGTCTGAAAATGCATCACTGTCGCGAGTTTGGTTCGTTTATTCAGGCATGGGAACACAATGGCCCGCCATGGCCCGGTCCATGATTGAAGATGTTCCCCGGTTTCGTGAATCCATTGAACGAATTGCGCGTGTTCTTCGGCCGTTTGGAGTTGACCTCATGTGGCTGCTGACTGATGAAACCAGTGATATTGTTGCAAACTCACTCCATTCACTTGTTGGCATATCAGCAGTTCAGGTACTGTTTGGAGCCTGGAAATTTGGATTGGTGAGGTCGGAGGACACCAAAAAATGAAACTTTTTGGTCTTGAAAGATCACTGACAGATCGATAATTTAAATTCTTGAAGGCGGTGCGCACGTTTAGCAAGATTCAATAATGCAGTGCATCTATCTAACATTTGATTTTGATTGAGGGAGGTGTAGAAGGCCGCTGTCCTCCTATTTTTCACCCTGTATCGCTCTAGTAAGTACATACAAAATATCGTTTTTGATAACCAATGAAAGTTTTTTAGTTTTCATAGATATTACTTGACAGATGCACTTGAAAAATATTTCTGTTATAAAAAAACCTTCGGCATTAAAGGTCTAAAAATGATTGTATAAAACAATCGAAATAAATGGTTTCCAGTTATTTTTGAAAAATTGTGCTAAATTTCTTAGAATACTTATGAGGTTTTACTGTACATAACGATGCTTTTTTAATAAATTCACAAGCGTTTCTGTGCGGTTGAACGCCATTTATAGATCAACAAGGTCGTCATAGCAGCTACGGCTATGACGCTACCAGTTTTGGGTACCCCCAACCTGGGAGCACACAAATCAAAAGGGCCGCGGAAAGCAAGGTTCGAAAGTTACAAGACCTATCACCAAGTCGTGATCGGTGCTACGCACATATGAAAATATCGACATCGTTCACGAGATACAAAATCATTGCAAACTGATGATAGGTGCCACGCACAGGTGAAATGGCAGCTGCAGAGATTCTGCTTAAATCATTGTTGCGAGAATGGATTTTGTCTTTTTTCAGATCGCGTTGACCGACTGTTTGCGTGACATTGGGATTACACCAGACGGTGGCATTATTGGACATTCAGCGGGCGAAATTGTAAGCGGCTACTGTGACGGTTGTCTTGACTTGGAACAGACTATTTTGTGCGCTTATTGGCGTGGAAGATGCATTTTAGACGCTGATTTGCCAACTGGAGCGATGGCTGCTGTAGGTAAGATGGTACCAAGCTCTTCGTGTTCGAAAATTGGGTATCCGTTGAAATTGTTAAAACTTGCGTTGAATTCGTTCTCAAACATTTGTTTTGATGGTAATTCTTCTTTTAGCACACTGCAAAAAATGGTGAGTCAAATTGATTCTCTCCGAAATAGGCTTTTCCTGACTACACAAACTTAGTCGAAATTCGACTTCGCCAGAGTCAACTTGAGTCGAATT
Source organism: Enoplolaimus lenunculus (assembly GCA_030248215.1). Lineage (NCBI taxonomy): Eukaryota > Metazoa > Nematoda > Enoplea > Enoplida > Thoracostomopsidae > Enoplolaimus > Enoplolaimus lenunculus. Next base: position 27,433 of record JASANG010000116.1, on the reverse strand, counting down.
TGACTGTGGCGGAGTCGAATTTTGACTCAGTTTGTGCAGTCAGGAAAAGCCTATTTTGGAGAGAGTCAATTTGACTCACCATTTCTTGCAGTGCAGTGGGTTTAGAAGGTGTTTTGCCTGAAAACTTGTAATAGAATGAACAGTTGCAGTGAAAACTTCTGTTGAACCAAATTATTTATTCAAAACAGCAAGCGTAGCTAATGAAACGGTTCTAAATTGTGATACTTCAACGCGAGGTTAACATTCCAGGATTATTAGCTTGTAAATTAAAAAAGTTTATTAATTTCGTTCAGTAGTTGTTGAGATTCGCATCGAACGAACCTACTTACAGTCGAAGTTCGAAATTTCAACCTCTTGAGTACAAAATATAATCGCTTGATGAGGCTACAAGATTGGCTCTGAGTTGCGTTTTGCTCAGATATTTACATGATAACTGGAAAAAATGTCTGTGCTTGAATCAGGCAGATTTTGTGATGCTGATTAAAACCCAAAGAACTCAAATTTATTTTATCTTATGCCTATTTTAGGATTATCATGGAAAGAAGCGGAAGCGGCATGTGTTAACGGTGTGGTTCCGGCCTGTCACAACGCCGAGGATTCGGTCACTGTTTCGGGACCTGAGTCTGCCGTCATAGATCTGGTCGAATCTTTAACGGCAAAGGGTGTCTTCGCCAAAATGGTTCGCTCATCCGGAGTCGCGTTTCATTCGTATTTCATGAAAGAAGTTGTTCCATCGCTACGCGAAAAATTGCAACAGGTAAGTGTTTTCAAGTGTAGTTTTATTGTGTGTCGCACACTATGCAGGGTTCACAACACGGACTGACACAGTGGTGGGAAATTTTCAGCCATTCCGACTACTTAACGAGCTTATTAAAGCATTAATTTCAGTTTGCAAACTGAATTTTTAAAATTTTTAATAAATTTATCAGAAGAGAATTTTTCCAATAATATTCAATTTCAATTCACGAAAGCGTTTTAATTGGTGTTTTGTCGTGTTTATAAGCCGTATTATCAAATGTGTGTAGCACTTATCGCCAGTTTTAGTATTTTCTCTTCAAACCTGCGAAATACTGCAGCTGTTCATTTGAAAATCTTAACTGAAAACAATGGTTAAATTTCCAGCTCCAATGCGCTGGTTTGCAATTTGCAACACACCTTTATTAATGATGGGTACTGTACACATTTTATAATTTAGACTGTATTCCACCAATTCATTAAATTCCCAGCTGAGTGGCGTCAACAGGTTATTGAAATTTTTAGCGCTGCGTGCTGCACTTAGCTACTTAATTAGGATTACGGTATACTTGTCGTGCGGCGCGGTCCGACACCGTCCGTCATTTGTACGGTACCATCGGCCGCCGTACGGAGCCGTCCATCACCCGTACAGTGTCGTCCGTACGGCGCCGTTTGCGTGACGAACGGCGCCGTACGTGTGACGTACGTTGACCTATGGCGCTCGACGTAATCAAATGTATAGCGCTACCCTTAGTTGGTGTTAATTTTTCAGGTAATTATTGGCAAGAAATTGCGATCACCTCGTTGGATCTCAAGCTGTTACCCAGAGAACCGTTGGTCTGACGATGATGCTCGCTATAGCTCAAGCGGTTACTATCTTCACAACTTAATTTCGCCAGTTTTATTCTACGAAGCTGTACGAAAAATTCCATCAAACTCTGTTGTGCTTGAAGTAAGTCTTTTATGTTGTGTTACGTCGCACTCTAAATGTCTATCCCCGTAGCATATCTAACGAGGGCTTCACCTTTGCATATGTCCCTAAGCAGGGATTAAAATTCAAAACCCAAACGTTACGTTACGAGTCAGCATTAAAATTGTGATTGGCTTTGAGATCGTTCCGCTTGCAAATTTTTCAATTATTGTATAATGATCTCTGTCAGGAATATCTGGACCCATTGCCGTCTAATCAAGAAGAATCGTTCGGTATTTTGCAGCTCAACCGATGACATGCAGTATTAAAAGCATCGTCGAACACGAATTTGGTTTCGAATTTTGAAACACATTTTGTGTTTTTTCAAAATTAATTTTCAAATATTTGACACTTGTGCGCAACAAGTTAACGTTGCTAAATCTCGCCACTGCGTTTCTTGTCATTTTACAAGCTTAACAAATATCTAAACTGAATATGAACGTCAAAGCGAAGTGATTAACACTTTACTGGGCACGGGAAACAATCTGGTTCAAGCATGCAGTTGTTATAATTATATGAAAGGTTTATTGATATAATTATCAATTGTTATTTTTAAATCTGATTTCATTTTTTCAGATCGCACCTCATGGATTGCTGCAATCGATACTAAAACGCTCTGTGCCCACAGCGGCGATGATTAAAAGTTTAATGAAAGCGAATTATCCGAATAACATTGATTTCTTTTGGGACGCTGTTGGCAGTTTGTATCAAAATGGACTCAGTATTGCACCTCATAAATTGTCGTCAAATACTGTCCAATGGCCGGCTCCAAGAGGTACGCGTATGGGTTCCGCTATACTTTTTATAAATTTTAATGACCGTCTATAACCTTACGTCACCGTCCATCGCCATTTGTTTCCGTCCGTCGCCATCGCCGCTGTCCGTTGCCATTCACCGCGGTCCGTCACCATTCGCGGCGGTCCGTCGCCATTTACCGCCGTCCACCACAATTTCCGCCATCCACCACAATTTCCGCCATCCATCGCCATTCACCGCCGTCCATCACAATTTCCGCCATCCATCGCCATTCACCGCCGTCCATTACCATCCATCGTCATTCGCCGCCGATCGTCGCCATTCGTCGCCGTCCGTCGCCAGTGGTCACCATCTACCGCCATTGATCACCGTCCGTCGCCAATCGCCACCGTCCGTCGCCATTCGTCTCCGTCCGTGGCCATTCACCGGCAAGCAATACATAAGCAGTTACTTTAGAATTAGGGCGCCAGCCTAAACGTAACGCTAGACCTAACTATAAATCTAAGTTCCCACAGTGAATGTTCAATTGTATTATCAGGCATACATGTATTGGTATTGTGTATTTAAAACTGAGCAACATCAAAATATGTTTAGGTTTAGGCTTAGGCTTATGCTTAATTTTAGGCTTACCCTGACTAAGCAGAGCCGTGCTGTTTATACGGGTCAACAATGTTTGTAACAACTTGCGTGGCTGAGGATAAACACCATGAAAGCTCTGTGCTTGTGAAACTTTTGCGTTGCGTATATGGTCAATCCACGGTGTGCATTGCATGTTGTTAATTCGCAACACTAGTGTTCGCGAAAGAGTTACTTTTGAGAATAATATCTTTGGTCAGGTACACCAATGCTTTCGCCCCTGGTCAAATGGGATCATTCTGTTCATTGGCCAGTAATCACGCCGGAAGAAGCCATGGCGAGGAACCAGGATCGCGGTGGCATCGCTTTTACCGAAGATCCATTCAGTCCTGATAAGAATGTGAGTAAATTTAGCTGAAAAATCACGTTTTTGGTAAACATGGCGGCATAAGCGCATCTGGACTGTTCTATATTTTTTCCGCACATTTACGTATAAGGGCAACGTGTAGGCTTTGGTTAGGAAAAGACTTACCTGTGCCTAAAGCATTGCCTGAGCATTTGTCTAAGCCTTAATCTTCAATAATGAGGAAGCGCACAAGAGCTCCAAAATCGGTTCATTCATTTTTGCAATTGTGCAATTCCAACCCATATCCTCAAACGTATGTAGCACGTATTTCCACTTGATGATAGGTCCTATAAATTTTGAACCAGTAAGTTTCCAAATTTGTTACATCTTTTACACTATGCTACTTCTGAGCTGAGTTCAACATTTGCAGCTGTCGTGGTTCGATTGTTTGAAAACCTATTACTATCTGGCGATAGGTACCACACACATTTGAGAATTCGAGTCGTAAAATAAACCTAAACGTTAACCTCGTTGTCTCTAAGTCGCTCAGCCTCCCACTGTCCCAGTGGGGGACCCCGTCAGGGGTATATACATTGAGGGACAGGGGAATACATTCTATCCCAGCATATCTGGAAAGACAAGAAATAAACGACTTTTAACAAGGTTTAGAAATAATAGCCTTTATATTTATACTTAGAGATCCTAAAACATTTACCTGAAGTTTTATATTCCCTTCCGAAGGGAATTTCTGGCTTCGTCCTTGTGCGTGTAATTCTCATATGCCGCAATTGTTATTGAACACTTGTTTACTTCCAGGATCAATACCTCCTCGATCATGTTATCGATGGACGACCCTTGTATCCATTCACACATTTGAGAATTCGAGTCGTAAAATAAACCTAAACGTTAACCTCGTTGTCTCTAAGTCGCTCAGTCTCCCACTGTCCCAGTGGGGGACCCCGTCAGGGGTATATACATTGAGCGACAGGGGAATACATTCTATCCCAGCATATCTGGAAAGACAAGAAATAAACGACTTTTAACAAGGTTTAGAAATAATAGCCTTTATATTTATACCTAGAGATCCTAAAACATTTACCTGAAGTTTTATATTCCCTTCCGAAGGGAATTTCTGGCTTCGTCCTTGCGCCTGTATTTCTCATATGCCGCAATTGTTATTGAACACTTGTTTACTTCCAGGATCAATACCTCCTCGATCATGTTATCGATGGACGACCCTTGTATCCATTCACTGGCTATTTGATTTTGGCGTGGAAGGCGTTATGCAAACTAAAAGGCGTTGAACAAATGAAATCAACAGTCGTCATTAAAGACATTCGCGTTCATCGCGCAACAATCATGACTAAACCAGGTGAGTGTCAAAATTTTTTTTAAGGTTGCACTATAACTTTACTATTTTAATGCCGTGCGGCGTCGGCCGAAAACGCTGATGAGTTACGAGAGTATTTTTTAGTAAAATATTCAAAAATTAGCAATCGTTCGGCCGCAGCTCGGAAGTTGGACTATAAATCTATCTTTTTTCAAAATCCGACCCTTTTGGGCAAATGCCGGTTTCAACGGTAAGCAAAGGTGTTGACCAGCATAGATTCAAATTGGTTAAGGATGGATTACAGAAAATAACTCCGAACAGTGATGGATAATAGAAATATGATTACGTTTGCTGATGATTTAGTTGCACAATTCTGATTTATTTTGGTGCTGTTCGATGTCCTCAGTAAGCCTTCACTTGCAATGTTTGGAGCATGCTACGGATTTTTGTTTACAATCACGCAAACAAACAGGAAATATGTCTCAGGCGTCAGTCTCGAGATGTCGACATATATGTTGTGAATTCCAGATCTCAAATTTTGAGTTTTTTATGAAAAATTGTTACAGAATTTAATTTGCTTGTTTAAAATATAATTCAGTAGTTGGGAGTAAGTCGTTGTATCCTGGTTTCGATTCTACTGATAGCAAATATGCTGTTTTGATTTTTCAGCCAATTTTGTCGTCACACTTTCAACCGGTACCGGAAGCTTTGAAGTGACCGAAAGTAATTCGCTTGTAGCTGGTGGAAATATTCGATTACTCGAAGACCGAAACGAAGAACGTGAATTTTATCCTGATTTAACAACATCCCTACCACCAGTGTCCAAGTGTGCGCAACAGATTGAACTAACTCCGGCAGACATGTACAAAGAGTTTCTTCTTCGAGGCTACGAATACGGCCCGGCATTTAGGTAAACATTTTACTGTCTGCTACGCCGCCTAGCTAGTCTGCGATAGCCTGGAGCGATAATAGATTTCTTATAAAACGGTCGAAATTTGATAATATTTCTGTTATGCTAATTAAAACTTTTTGTTATTACAGTAACTGAAAGTTATCTCATGTTCACAAATTATTGTGAATTCTTCATAACTGTAAACACAGTACCGCGGCTACCATACCCACTCTTCAAAGTGGCGGGTACCTCAAGAGACCTGGCACAGCTGGTCCGCCGTGAGATATGAAATAATTTTGCGTTTTTTGCGCAATTCTGGGTAAGCATTGCGTTATCTACGTTTCCTTTTCGCAAGCGGGTTTTCTTACGCCATTATACATTCACAGGTACCCACTGTTTTTCGGTAAGCTGCTGCGTCCCTGGAAGATACCAAACGAGTTTCGATGTATCAACAGGGGGGCGGGCGGCGCCCTCTACAATTTTAAAATTAAATGTTTCGAGGTTTCGATTAAAATTTTATGCTAAAATTGTGCTTGGATTGTAGCAAGCTTCGCTTGCGATGTTGATGGCCGCCATGTTGTTGGTTACGTTGCTGCGCCCCTGCTTCCGAAAAGGACCCATCTTGCAAATTGCGAAGAGGGGATCGGATACCTTAGCCGCGACCCTTTTGTCAATATGCCTGTAGTATTTGGCCACGCCGTAATATATGTGCATGAAATTTTTTAAAGTAACTATTTTCGCGGTGAATTTTAGTAACATAGGATAGCTTCGAGCTCATATTTAAATTGACAAAATCTATTAATGCAACGTGCTATAATTTCAGACCTCACCATTTTTTAGCTCAAACAAGACCGATCAACAGCTGGAAGTGTTCCACACATAGCATAATACTGCCATAGGTTTCAAAACTTTTGAATAACCTCGAACGGAAATCAACCCACGCTCAAATAAACTTCAAGTTTTGTAATTCGGTTTAATTTCAGAGGCATTTTGTCCGCTTGTAACAGCGGTGAATCGTCCACAGTTGCGTGGAACAACAATTTCACAACGTTCATCGATTCATTGCTCCAGTGCGCTCTGTTGCGACACAAAAGCGACACTTTAAAGTTGCCAACACGGCTGTTGTACGTTCGGATCGACGCCGAAAAACACGTCAACGCAGCGTATCGCTATGGTACGTATGTCGAACAAAGCCCCGTATAGAGTATTCAAGCACCTGTCTTTCCGTATGTGTCGTGGGACTCCCTTAGTCTTCCACGTGTACTATAAGGTTAACCAAACAAACTATACGAGCCGAGCATTTAACCGGACGAAAATTTTAAAGCTTGTTACGTACCGTCACTGGCGATAGGTGTTACATACAGTTGACGATATCCGTCACGGTTTGAGTTTTGTGTCGGAACGAAGCAATCCGTAGATGCTCCAACACTCGTTTAATTAATGGAACCATGGAGCGAAGAACAGCGGTGTCCGACCAACGATTTAAACCCACCCCCGGCTGCTAAGGTTTCTCGTTTACTAACTTTTTGTATTCTGTGGGCTCCAATTCTAAATTTCTACAAGCCACTGTGGTTAATTTTATACTAAAATTTCTTTTACCAAACCTTTTCAGACGACAAACAACTGGCGATCAACTGCAGAACCGACTTGGCGAGTGATGGATGTGCAGGAGGAGGCATTGAAATCCGTTGTATGGTGACCCAGACTGTCCCTCGGCGCAACAATACACATTCGTTTGCGATGGCAATCGAACGTGTCCTTTCTTTTCCATACCGCTGTGACCACTGTTTTGCTCCTGAATACACGGGATTCAGTTGGGACTTTGGCGAACAACTACGTGACTACGCGCGATTGTGCAATCTGCAAGCGACTGAAATTTTATTCAAAGTTTTACGAGCAGGCAATTCTGCAGCAACCAAAGATCGCATCTCTGACGGAAATAACAGGGACTCACTGGGTTGGTCACCAGAGGTTGCCAAACTGAACGGTGTCATTCAAACTGCTGCGCTTCATGGAAAATACCGTCTTCAGCAAGCCACATTGAAAGCTAGCATGCATCATAATGGTTTCGACACGGTTACTGTCAGCAAACAGGTCTTGGATGCAATTGAAAAGTGCCTAATGCGACACAACAACAACTATTTATATGACGCTAAGCGTGTTGCGAATCTCAGCGCCAAACTCAACATCCCACTTGACAGTGACGACATTTTGGCGGAAGGAAAAGCCAATGAAATAGCTAAAAACGCTGCGCCAAATAATCTCACACGTATTTATACAGCAATGCTTTCGCAACCTTCTGGTGTGGCGAAACTGAACGAAACAAGTATTTTTGAGCAGCTCACAGAATGCTACGAACAAGATCGTCTGTTGACGGCGTCAAAACAACCACTGGCGCTGAAAGTATTGCTCGACTTGTGTCTAGAAAATATCCACGGTGTTTTGCCAAAATGCTGTATGTTGGACGCAGCCGAATCGCAGACAATTGCAACTGCAGTTCAATGCAAAGTCTACATGGAATTGCAACCTCTGATTAACACCGAATGGTCATTTGGTTTCATTTCTGCTCGAATCCCAAATTCCAATGAAGAATATGAAAAGATGTTGGCACAAAAGTTGGATGCCGCCCTGGTCGAAAATCCACTATTTGAAGTGTCATTAACTGCTGCTAGCAATAACAACTGCAGCAGCAGTAGTAATTTTACCGCTGAAATTGCTTCAGGGCGTGACAGCGACGGTGATCGTTCTGAGTTTGACAGCGCAAGAGGGGCCAAATCTGAACCTCAAAAACAATTTGATTTAGTTGTTATCTCTAATCGGCTCAGATATTTAGACTCGGCTCAGCTGATGTCATATTTGGACGCAGTCTATCACATAACGAAAGAAAATGGGTTTGTAATGGTGTGTGAAATCGCCACTAGCGCCTATGAACACTATTTACTGATGGATGTTGTTGCGCAACTTGAGACTGAATCCGCGATATTGGAACATTCTGAGGCAACACCTGTGTCAACATGTGGCAACTACAGAACACATCGTGATTGGCTGACAGTGTTCAGCGATGCTGGATTTCGTCCAGTCGCGTGGACTCGACATAAATCAACAACCAATGGCTGCAACAACAGCAATAACAACATCAACAACAACAGTAATAATAATAATAAGGATGGTAATAATAACAACAACGACGATGATGACGACAATGATGAAATTGGATTCGCCAATTATCTTCTACGACGCCCATTGGAGGCCGATTTGGCGAATCCATTATTTGCGGCGAAGCCAATCGAAGCAGCTTGTGATGGAGAGATTATTTTGATCAATGAACACGGATCGGACGACGCAGTGAAAGCCGACAAACAACAACAACAAAAACAAAAACAACAACAACAAAATCAAAGATCCGAAGCAAGGCCACGACAACCAAAGCAGACAAAAGACGATTTCGAGAACAAAGGCAACAACAGCAAATGGGTCATTGATGTTGATGACGTCACAGAATTTCCATGGATCAAACGACTACAACAGGCGCTCGAAGCAACAACAAACGGACCGGCTCATAATCGAATTTGGCTCAGTTCACTCAATCTACGTGATAACGGAGTCACCGGGTTGGTTCTGAGCTTAAAAGACGAAGAAACTAAACTAATGAAGCATCACGGAATCAGGTACATGTAGTAAATCGGTTGCCATAGGGGTATACATTGATAGGTGTACAATGAAAATATCCGCTTTCCAAATTTCTCAAGAAACACAAACGTTTTCTAATACTGTTCCGGTTTATATACCTACTTGGGTCCTAGCAAACTGACTATATATACCCTCCCGAAATGAAATACTGAGCTATGTTCAGTGCTGTTTGGGAAAAGGTTAATTTCTTTGAGCCTGGTGGTCAATGGCCTGTTCAAGCGGGGAAATAGAGGGATCTCCCTTTGTTGCAAATAGATGCAAGAAAACAGATACTATTGACAGGTTGTCTAATAACCTTCTGGACTCTAATTGTCATTATAATTGTTTACATGAAGGTATACCCTCGCAAACTGAAAATCTGGCTGCGCCTCTTTCGTTTGCAACGGCGCCATGAATGAAAGGTAAATATAGGGGTGTGCAAAAGAGATACAGGATAGAAATTTTCACATGTAGCGCTAAATTTAATCTTAAATGTTTAAAAAATAATACCACGCTTAGCTGCTATACATGACGGTGTCTTACCTCTTGAATTTTCTAAAATTAGAAAATACTTCTCAAAAATTTCTTTTAGATTTTGAAACCAAGATTTTAAAGAAAATTCTGCGATCCTGCGAAGTTTTTTGCTAAACTGAATTGTTTGAGTCGAAAGGATTTGCAGCTTGGAACTGGGCCTTTGTGGCCTCTGCTGTCGCATTCGAAAATATGATGTATTGAAGCTATTAATGTTCATTCAGTCTACGACTTAAAACCTATTTGAAAGCATGCAAAAATTGGCCCATGTCATATACTTTTAGGGCCGTTCCGGTTTCTAGTGGGTCCGTAAAAGAGTAGGCTTACATTCTAAACTACATTTTTGCTTAGGCTTACGCTTAGACTTAGGCTTAGAAATAACCTTTTGCAACGCTTAGGCTTAGACTTATGCTTAGGAATACGCTTAATCTACTGTTACGGCCCTAAAAATGAGCGCTTACGTATTTAAGGTGTATCAACGACGTCTCACTCAATGACAATACGCAACCGCTAGATCTGTCGCGCCCGAGTGACTGGTTTTTGAGACAACTCAGAGACGATATGACGTTCACCACAATCAGAGACGGCTCTTGGGTTGGATTCAGACATTTACCGGTTGCCGATGGTGAGTTATATTGGCAAAAATACGTAGCGGAAAACAGATGTTTAAACCCCCACCTCGAAAATTTTTACAAAATGTTTTAGAACAAATGCGATACATGGTCTAAAAGATTAAAAAATAAAATCTAAAAGCTAGCCCCAACCGCGAAGAAAAATCCAGGGACCACAAAATGTTTAAGTGTAACTGTTTGAAATATGTTCTAAATATTCAAAAAGATATTCACCGGGATCTCTAAAATTTTAACGAAAAAACAGCAGATACAATTAATTTTTTTTGTAATTTTGTATGACTGTGATGAAAAATTAAGCGATTTATTACTTGATTAGTGACTTACTTTGCATATAAAGCTAACGGAATTTAGGCTTCGGTGGCAATATATATTTACACTGAAGTACAGTCGAGGTCAGAAATGAGTTTAAAATGCGTTTCTGATCGCGAATGCTTGTTCCTTGTACGCAGTCGCTCGCAAATGTAGCTGTTTGTCGTTACTGCCACCATAAACTTGAATGCAGCTGCAAGCAAAGAAAATTCAAGCGCTGACCGTATACGCATTCGCGATTACTGCGCATTTAATTCTGTCCGTGACTGTAGTGTCGTTCAAGTGCAAAAAATATGCCAAATTTCTAACATTATCGTTCATTGGTTACAGTGCCGGAGCAAACAGGGGTGGGGACTCCCCCCAAACTCGAGAGCAAGGCGAACAAGAAGCCAGAAGCACTTTAAAACTTCGGCGGTTTTTGTTTTTAACCGGTTACGGTTGTGGCCCCTTTAGGGGTGCGGGCCCCCAAATGGGGGAATTGGGTGGCTGCTCCGTCCGTTACTGGTTGTCAAGTTACAAGGCCTATAACCTTCTAACCATCGATGCTACACACATTTGAGAATATTGTCACTAACTTTTTGTTCATTTTTAGACGAACTGTACGCTCGTCGGAATACAACACACGCGTTTGTTAACACACTGAATCGTGGCGATTTGAGCAGTTTATGCTGGATGCAAAGCCGAACACAATATGCAAATCCTGAAAACTTAGTTGCTGTGTATTATTCGTCATTGAATTTTCGGGATGTAATGCTCGCAACCGGAAGTTTGTTACCGGATAACATTCCAGGTAAACCACACGCACGGAAACAGTTTGTCTAACGTGGCAGCCGATGCTCGTGGAAAAGTATAGGGGTGTCGCTGACTCTCCTAAGGCCTTAAGAAAACGAAAGTTTCGATTTCGAACTTGAAAAATATACTAAAACAATTACGGTTTTCTTATCTGATTTGGTAATCCCTCCGTTTCGGAATAGTTGCTGACCTCGTGTTTGACACCCCTGAAAAAATCGGTCGCATGCCATTGAGGTAAAATCATAGTGCTGCGTTAAGTCGTATTCACACGTGCAAATCGGTCACAAAACAGCTTTGAAGTTCTCGCAGCTGCACGTATTCCATTGAAATTCATACAGTAAAATTAATTCGCACATGTGAGTGGAGTTGCAAGTCGATTTAATTTATTGCACCTGGATTTTGACATGCTGTTGACAATGTGCTTACAACCCAAGAAATTTTGTGTAAAGCGTTCTTCATGTGTAAATATTTCTCGCAGCTTCAAGTTTTTTTCGACAAATTCATTTTGAGAACTTGCAGCTTCAAATTATTTGTGTAACAGGGTATCTTATCTTGGTTTAAGAATGTTTTAAATTATTGCAGTCGTTTACAAATTATTCATATAATTTCTGCCGAGATTCAGAATGAAATTTTTTTGTAATTAGCTGCAAGTTACTCCTGCAAGTTGCAGCTGCTAGTTCTGGGTCTGGCTACAAAAACTTGCACCTGTGAATAATTATGTAACTTTTATTCATATAATTTGCTCAATAATTTTAGGTTTGATTTGTTTGAATTCATTTTCCCTATATTTTTCATGCATAAGGGTCGTATTTAAACAGAACTGAAGAAGCAAATATTTCGAAGTGTGATGTAACCACAATATACGTTACAACTACCTTATAGTTACAAAAATTGCGATGAGATTAATATAGTTATAATGTGTATGCCTAAACTTTTAGTAAATTACAGGGTTAAAGAGATATGTTTTCAATTGCCCTTCTAGATCTGCAATTGCCCCAAATTTCGTTTGTCTAAGCAACGAAAATGACAAAATGACAATTTTTGTTTTCAAGCCATTTTTTCTTATAAAGCGCGAGGCAAATTATAGTGATTTCTACGCGGTAAATGTCAAACAAATGAAGACATATGGTGGTCACAAATTTATTATATGACAAATATTTGCAGGCAACAGAATGAAACAAATCAGTGTTTTGAGTGAAATTTTATAATTTATATATTTTAGGTGATTTCACTGGCATGGATTGCCTACTGGGCATGGAATATTCCGGCCGGCTCCGGTCGACAGGCGAGCGAGTAATGGGTGTTTTACCTGCGCAAGCTATCGCAACATACGCTCCTTACATTTCCGATCATTCCTGGTCAGTCCCGGAATCGTGGAGCCTGGAAGCGGCAGCTTCTGTTCCAATAGTTTACGCGACTGCGTACTACGCTCTTGTCATCAGAGCCCGTATTCGCCGTGGTGAAACGGCTCTCATTCATGCTGGCGCCGGTGGTGTAGGAATCGCAGCTATTGAACTGTGTCGTTCCCTTGGCTGCAAAGTTTACACCACCGTAAGCAGCGACGCGAAACGGCAATTCCTGCTCGATCGTTTCCCAGGATTTTTGGACGAAACGACCAGTTTTGCCGATTCGCGTTCGACCGCATTCGAAAGGCATGTGATGCTTGCAACACGCGGACGTGGCGTCGATGTTGTCGTCAATTCTCTCGCTGGTCCATTGCTACAAGCATCACTACGCTGCCTTGCGCGGCATGGCCGATTTTGCGAAATTGGCAAAGTCGACCTTGCTGCAAATACAGCGCTCGGAATGGCAGTGCTGTCGCGTAATGTGACAGTTCATGGCATTCTCGTCGATTCGTTGTTTGATGAAACCGGCCGCAGCGAATGGCAACAAGTGTACCAGCTGATTGAAAATGGATTACGGTCTGGTCAGGTCCGTCCGTTGCCTACGACAGTTTTTGATGCTGGAACCAGACAAAATCCGCCAAATTGCACGAGTGATTCCCCATCACATCATACTTCAAGTACCAGTTATTCATCGCCAGGTCTGGAGAAAGCATTCCGATATATGGCACAGGGCAAGCATATGGGCAAAGTCATCCTTCAAATTAGACGAGAATCGAATTCTGTAGCGGCTGTGGCAAGCACAGCTGGATTAAGTAGTGATGGTGGTATTATGACGCGAGACATTAAAAACGATGACGTCATTCAAACAATGCACACGAATATTGTCCAATCGTCAGCATCAAGTTGTTGTTCTGCTCAAATTCCATGTCAACAAATCCATAACAGTACCGGTGAATCGCTCGAAAATAAAGGACTGCCACACGTTGATAGATCCAACGATACTTGTGTTGGATCGCTGCCAGGGACTTGTTTACCGTCGGACGTGTGGGTGAATGCAATATGCCGAACACTATGCGACCCCCGACATGTTTATCTCATCACCGGCGGTTTGGGAGGATTCGGGCTTGAGCTTGCGCATTGGCTAATCAGTCGTGGTGCTAAAAAGTAAGAAATTCAGTAGTTGTCGGTGTCAGAGATAGAAGTGGGGCTTGGCACCCTATGCTGGGCTAGGCAAGGGGGGGAATTGTCTCTTACAATGGTGTACGTTTTTGATTGGTTACTTTATAGCCGTAGACAAGCCTATTTGCCATTCTGTGACTAGCCCAAAACTGACTTGCGAAATTTCTTTAATCAAGGTATATGTTTTTATTGGTTACTTTATAAATATAGAAAAGTCAGAGAGAACAGCATTTAAACCTGCCAATCAAAATTGTGTATGGCACCAAAGTATTAACAAATCACCATGCGTGCAGCTTGTCCAAAGAGAGCATTCCATCGTGGGCTAGCCGAAGTCGTGATTCCGCTTTGGACTAGCCCAATAGATATTAATTGGGATGAAGTACGACGTGGGCTACGACATATGCTTCACAGTTATTAGCTACCGTATATTTACCTCCTTGCAAATTGCCTTAGCCGGTTATTTTGTATTAAGGTTTAGCATGCTGAAATTATTGCTCTGCCCGCCGTCCAAAAATTTTGAATCAGCCATTGGTAAATACCATTGGCAAAGCCAAAGTGCTGTCATCTTTGTCCTGATTCTGAAATGGCCAGCTTTGACAACCATTTTAAGAAAACGAGGCACATCGAAAAAAATTCTAAGCATCCTGGTGGTTTGGATAAAGTTCGTTTAGTGCAGTTTTCTGTATCGTTTGAAAAATGTTGTTGGCTGAGTTGCTTGAGTATGCCTGCGATAGTTTTGAAATTCCCTAGCCACAGTGGGAAAGGTTTTTCCACAGTTTCAGAAACTGATTTATACTTCCAACTCGACCGTTCGGAGGGTTGCTGCCCCCGCCCGCCCCCTCCGCTATTTGAAAGCTCACTAAGCAGGATGGGGTTGATTTGTTTGGGCATCTTTCCATGCATTAGCACTTAGCTGCTTCTTCTGGACCGAATTCTGGAAAATAAAACTCGGTTAATACATACATACATACATATATTACTTGGGTCATGAATCTCATGGGTCATTGGTCAGCCGGCGATGGGTCACTGTGGATAATGACTCGCACATCGAAACTTTTTTCATCCCTACACTGAGGTTTCAGAGTTTAGGCTAAAATTATATTCGGAAAAATTGACAGGTTTTAACCAATTCTCTTGCGTAGGCAAACATTTTATCGCACACAAGTTTTTTGCCGAAATTAAAAGCTAATTTAGTTGTTTTTTCCATTTTAGACTTGTGTTAACAAGCAGAACAGGCGTCAAAACTGCATACCAAGCGCGGATGTTGTACATTTGGAAACGATCACACATCACTGTGCAGGTAATTGGTTTTAGAAATAGGCTTTGCAAGTAAGCGAACTGCGCAGGATCCAGATTTAAGGGTATAGTTCGGTTCTTTTTTCAGTGCCCGAACAGACAGGGATGAAGGTTTCCCCAAACTCCAAAGCTTGGGCCCGTGTGCGCCCCAAAGTCGCGAGCGAAACTAGCAGGGAAGCCAGACGCATTTTAAAACTTCGACGGTTTTTCTTTTAACTGGTTGGGATGGAGGCCCCTTTAGGGATGGGCCCCCAAATGGAGGTATAGGGGCAACTGCTCCGGCCCTGTCTTTTTTCACTGTTATATATCGCGCGGCCCGTTTTTATTAGGAATTGTTTGATCTACACCGCCACTGGATTCAACCAACCAAAAATCATTTTGGGCGGGGATACCACTTCAATATGTATGTATTATGTGAGTGAGTGTAGCGAGCGAAACATTCGTTTGACCTTTGTAGCTTATTTAACAGCCAGCTTATTTAACAGCCTGTAAAAGCGCCTTTCTCTGGTATTTCCAGAAATTCCATGTGTGATAAATATCGTTTTCTACCTTTTATACGCCCTTGGCAACCAACCAATATGCACTGTATTCACGAAGCTTTTAATCGTCGCATTTGGGCATTATGCTTCACATTGGCTAGGGCGAAATAAATAATGGTGAAGCATACCACGCGAGCGAAGCGATCATGGACCCAAATGCAATTTTAATAATCTGTAAAGGCTGTAAATAACATTTTCCGTTAAAATTTTCAATTCAGTGCTATGCAAAATTTTCTGACTTTAAAAATGGAAACGGCGCCGACGCCCTGTCCGTCAACCGGCTGCAGTGCGATTAATTATGTAATCAACTGTGGTTATTGCACAGGTGACAACGCTAAACGTCGCAGATGAAACAGAAACCGATCGATTAATTGAATTGTGTCGATCGATTGGGCCTCTTGGCGGTGTTTTTCATCTCGCGTTGGTCCTCAACGATACACTGTTTGAAAACCAGACGGTTGAAAATTTCAAAGCTTCCGCGCAGTCAAAATACTGGGCGACACGGTATTTGGACGCGGCGACTCGAAAGCTGGCGAAAGCTGATCAGGAGCAAAGGGCGAGTCTAAGATGGTAAGCTTTTGTATATTCGCGAGAGTAGGCAGAGACGCGCAGGAGAAGGACGGCAATGTACGAGCCTGGGTCCTCAAAACAGTTTCTTAGTTAGGTATGTTGAGCGAACGTTGGAAAAGTAGTTAGCTTCCGTACGTGCTGATTTAAATTTGTGTCCGCTGGATCCGATTTTACAGTACCCTACCGATTATCCTGGCGGTGTCCATGTTTACATTTCCTTTATTTAGCAATGTAACTGTAAAGTTTTAAGTGGACACAACCGTATGCCGAACGGTATATAGAGTCATTGTAGCGAAAAGTTAGCATGGTTGCCTAGCTCAGTAATTCAATCAGCGGACCGGCTATTGGCCCGAAGCCAGAGAAGAGGCTGCGATGCTCAGGTCCCCGGCATGAATTCACCGGCGGCTGTGGCCTGGCTTAACATCATCATATCCCAGCAAAGCGTTTACAAAACATCCAACTGTAAACACAAACACGTGCAAAAAATACTTTCGTATTAATTAAATCAAACACGGTCATTTTTAGGTTTGTCCTGTTTTCATCAATAGCATCAGGTCGAGGTCACAACGGACAAACCAATTACGGCTGGGCGAATTCGTGTATGGAACGAATTGTTGAGAAAAGATGCCACGATGGCTACCCAGGTATGGAAGCGGCGTTCCAGAATTGAGAACTCTTTGGTCAGACAATTCTTAGCTTTTTGAATATTATATTTCTGTTTTCGATAAAATAGTTCAAAGCCAACGACTACTCTATTACAGTTGAGGTAAACAAATGGGATGCACGTCAAATCAACATGGGTACACACTGGTAATTGGCAATACGCGATGGCTTATCAATTAATACATAAAATGTGCTTTGAATTACTCGATTAATTCGTTTCTAACGGAGTGAAATATGGAAATTAAACATTTCACTATTAAATATTTAAATTTACATTAACATATTCAAAAGGTTTTATGAACCTACAGTAATATTTAACACCCCTGGGTGGCTTGTACCTGTTGCAGATTTTTTAAAGCTACAGTAAGATTTGAAACCCCTGGGTGGCTTGTACTTGTTGCTTTGTTGTTCGTGTTCTCGTCTGGTTTTTCCGAATATTTCAAGTCTAAGTATACGAATCTGAGTAAAACTTTCAAGCATTTTGCCGTCTTATTTTAGCAGCCAGCCATAATTAAATTATTTAACGGCGATTGATCTGAGTTCAGCTTACGACAGTTCTCTCTGAATACGCGAAAGTTTCAGTGATTGTTATTTTTAATATATTTAAAGTGATTTCAAAAGTGCGTTAAAAACCACACATATTTTCTTACTGTAGTGACCCGAATAAGTGGGGAGACTGATATTTATTTGACCTCTTCAAAGGGTACCGCCTGTTATTCGGTTACGGACTGTTATTTATTTTCAACCGACGCTCCGGCACCCGTAGCTACTGATATATATCCGGTACTGCAAATCCATTGAATTAAACGTTTGTCTTGTACCAAAAGCATGAGCGATAATGCAAGGTTATAATTACTTAGGAATGTACTTTGAAAACTTAATTTGGGCCTGGAGTTATTTATGCACTAATATTAGGGACAACCGTCCTTTATGGACTCTGATTAGGGTTTAGGGACTCTATTTGCTTACGGACTCTTATGAGGGATACTGACTAGTATTGATTGGGACTCAAAATGGGGACCCCCTCTTATTCCGGTAACTGCAGTGCATTAAATCTGTTTATAAGTAAAATGTCCCTGTTTCGAATCAAATGTCACGGTTTTATGTCTCATTGGAC
Source organism: Enoplolaimus lenunculus (assembly GCA_030248215.1). Classification (NCBI taxonomy): domain Eukaryota; kingdom Metazoa; phylum Nematoda; class Enoplea; order Enoplida; family Thoracostomopsidae; genus Enoplolaimus; species Enoplolaimus lenunculus. The sequence continues at coordinate 9,185 of JASANG010000116.1, read as the reverse complement.
AATATATTCTCTCAGGTTGACCTCTTGTTTAATCTCCACCTCAACTTGTACTGGGGTTGGAATCGTTCGTGAGACCCTCAGCCTCTTTTCTTTTAGGACTCGCCATTCAATGGGGTGCAATTGGAGACGTTGGTGTGATCCTTGAGACAATGGGTCAATCTAACGCTTCAGTTGTCGGCGGGACGCTACCACAACGAATGCCTTCGTGTTTGTCGAATTTAGATTTGTTTTTAACATGGGGTCATCCTATTGTATCATCGTTTGTTAGGTAAGCTGCTCAGGTCATTTCTGTTGCAATTTTCACAATATCATGCGTACACCAGTTGAATGCCAAAAATGTGTCTCACTTCACGTTTGTTTTCAACAGAGTCACAGTAACCCTAGGCACGGTCCTGTTCTAACGCGATATCCGGTAATCCGTGTATCGAAACAGCTTATGGTTTTGTACATTACTATTGTGCGTATGCTTTGACCCAGTGTACGCAAGTTACTGTAAAGGTTACATTACAAATTTGACAAAATATCAAAAAAACATTAATTTCAGGGCAGAAACCGCCCGTGATCGTGTGGGCGCTGAAGGCCGCCGCTTAGGATCGAACAAAAGTGCCGTGGAAACCGTATGCCACATCCTTGGCGTTTCCGATGTGACGCAGATTGACGTTAATCAGCCGTTGGGAGATTTGGGTCTCGATTCGCTGATGGGAGTTGAAATTCGGCAAGCGCTTGAACGCGATTATGACATTGCGTTGTCGATGAAAGATATTCGCGGAGTAAGAGTTGCGTTATACCCGCCGCACGCCACCGCACACCGCAAATAACCTATACTAACGCATAGCGGCATGCGGCGACGCGCGGCGGGGTCTGGCACAGTAAAGTATAGTGCAACTCTTGGGAGTTGTACTGTATTTTCTGTGCCGTGCAATGTTCTAAAAAACGTACAATACAGTGAGGAACCGTGTGTTTTAATGTTTTTGACATAACGCGCAGCCTGCGTGGCGAGTTTAGCGCAATTCTAAGGGTTGCTCTATACCCCTCTGTCTCTTTAGTACTCTTGGCGACGCTGTATACAACAGTGGCTGGGTTGTAGAGACATGACTTAAGTCAGACTTTTACTTAAACTGGTATTTCACTCATCAAATTTTGTATATTTGATTTTTGTCCTAAATTGTAGGTAAAATAACTCGATTCTAAATTAGACGACGTTACCAAAAAGTTGTACTAAATGTGATCGTCTGGTTTTAAATTTGTAAGAAGATAAGTAACTCAAAGGAGGGCTGGGTATATGTCAAACTTTTTGCCCTTTAAAACTTAACAAAGTTTTATGTGTCAAGTCTAAAATCTACTACAGGTCGATTCAAAACATGTCTCTGCATCTCAGCCAGTATGTACCAATTTTCGAGCATTTCATGCGACGCGTTGATTGCCTATTTGTCCGAGAAAAAAACTTGGCCAAACCAACCGAAAAAACTCAATTCTCTCATTTGTTATGCTGTTATTATACCTACAGTTAATATAATTATTATTTCAGCTCACAATCCACAAAATTCAAGCATTAACGTCAGGAGACAAGTCAGTGTTGGAGCCGTCTGATAATACTACAGGCAACGCAAACGCATCACACGACTTGGCGGCGCTACAAAATCCTATGGACTTATACGGGTAAAGGCGGTGTTGGTGTGCAGGATGACAGCCGCCCTAAATCTAATCTTGGATCTAGAAATTCTTGACAGAATGCCTGCGGGACGTTTTAATTTTGGGGCCGGCGCCGGCGTGGTATTGTATTTTACTGCCATAGAATTTTTACTCCCAATTAAAAATACCATATAGTATTTCTACTCCCACAGTAAATCTATCATGTGGTATTTTTATTCACCCTCGTATGACTTTTACTCATCGCATTAAAAATCCATATGGTATTTTTACTTTCCCAGTAAATCTACCAGAATGAACAGAGGTGGTGCTCACCTCACCCATCAGAAAGTTTTTTGATAAAAGTGAAGTAAAAGTACCATATGATATTTTTAATGGAAAGTAAATTTTTAGGGGATTAAAAATACCAGAGTCACCGGTTTGGTAAGGAATCCAATCTTTAGCAAGCAACCAAGATTCAAACGAGAAGTTGGTAGTTTAAAAACCTCGTAAGAGCGAAAATCCAGCCCATTTTTGCGTGTAATGTTTCTAATTCCAACACGAAACGTCGGTTTTTGTGAGTCCCTTTGTGTGTTAGTGACACGCGTTTATTTTTCTGGCAATGTGCGTCGTTCGACCCCCAGTACCTTTGTGTTCGCGTGCCTCCTAAACGAGCGTTTGGAAACGGCTGCGATAGTAATTAACAGTAGTGTGTCAGGCCGCTGGATTTTTGCCTTCTATTTAACAGGATTTTTTAGGCTTCGTCTTAAACCGAACGATTTGTACGCAACCCAACCGTGTGTCGATTTGGTGTGCCCAGAAACGCCGTCATCAACCGAATCTCTGCTGCGGCCGTGTTTCTGTGTTCATCCCATAGAAGGTGTAGGTGTAACGCTGCGAACGCTAGCGAGTCACATCAAATACCGACGAGTAATTTGTTTCCAATGGACTGCGGAACAAAATTCGCTCGACAGCTTGGAACAGATCGCCACAAGTTATATTCAGGTTGGTGGAACTTATATGGTGTAATTTAAATAAAAATGACATTTTTTGATTTTTTATCATACTTTTCAGTAATTGTATTTCGCTTAATATGTAAGTTCAATGTAGCAAGATTCAACGCCTTGTGCAACGGCCCATTTCCTCGAATGCATATATAGTACCTATCATCAGCTAGCGGTAGTTTTTCCAACAAACGAAATTCTGGAATTTCCCTCAAAATTAGTAAAGGAAATTAAATGCGAAAAATGTGCCGCGCATTTTAAACCTCACCGCGCGTTGGTTTTAAAATTACAACAATTGTCAACCAACTGGTGATATGTGCTGCACACATTTGAGAGTACGGACAACAGTGTGGTTGGAATATATACAAACGTGAACAGAGCTTATAATCAATCGAAGCACTTCAATTAAGTGCACGAATGAGCTTTTATTGAATATTTTAAGGTTATGAAATCAATCCAGCCACACCCGCCGTACAATCTAGTTGGATACTCATACGGTGCAAACATTGCGTATGAAATGGCACGGCAGTTGCAGCTGGAATCACATTTCGTTAGCCAATCAGGATCGAGGATCGACCGTAATCAATCACATCGCGAACAAATTGACCAATCACATGACGCCATAATGAACGGCCAATCAAATCATGTTAAAAGCAACCAATCCTCTAATCGTGATGAAACTGAAGGACTACGCTGTAACAGAAAGAGCCATTCAAATTACAACGGATTTAACCAGACAGATTCAAACAGAACTAACCAACCAACTTGCAATCAGTCAAACAGCGTCGGAAACAGCCAATCCGATGACAGCCCAACAACAACAACAACAACAACAACAAAAACAGCAACTCGCTTAATCCTCCTTGATTCATCGCACCAATTCTGGCAAACTTATCGTGCTGCGCTACGAGCGTCGTATAATTTGGCCACAGTCGATATGGAATCAAATCCAATCACTGAAACGGAAATTTTGATTGGTACTGCGATGCGATTCATCAGAACGCCGACATTTGATTGGTCAAAACTTCGGACACAGCTGTTTGCGTTGTCCAATTGGTCGGAACGGTTAACTGCAATAGTGAATTGCATATGGACTGAACAACACCGCAATAGGCATTCACAAGGATTAAGTGTGATAAATAGTACCTCAAATGAGGATTCACGTGCAGAAGAAAGTGCTTATAATTATTCATCTGGTCAAAATAGCCAGAATGATACCTCGTCTTCAGAATTTTCGAACCGCGAAGTGATTCGATTTACTATGGAGTCCCTTTATCGCAAATATGTCCTTGCTGATAGGTAAATGACATTGAATGTATATAAAACATATGTGACACCGCTAGTTTTACCAACTTCTGTCTTGCATATTGCAGCCAATGTATACCAGAGGATCATAACAGTAATATCTACATATTACTAAGCCTAAGCCTGATAATTTATTTAAAGAAAAATGTAAGCAATGGAGTCTACAATAAGTATCTGTGAATAAAACACGATTTTAAACAGTTTTTGTTTTTCAAACAGTAACTGTGTCATGTCTGGGCTCTTAAATATCCTTGAAAACGCTTGAATTTAACTGCTTCTCAGGTATATTCCTGAACCTAAGCGTTGGAAAAAGAGTAAACCTAAGAAAGCCTAAGCAAAAATATAGTGTCAACATCTGAATCTACTCGTTTGCAGTTACACCAGAAAACGAGACGGCCCTAAAAGTAATATGCGCTAGTGAATTAATGAAAAAATTATTATTAACTAGTAAATCAAACCTATTTTGAATATTGATAACTTAGAAATTGCAAGTCACAGTAAGAAATTAAAAAAATGCGAATTAGCAACTCTAAAAGTACTGATGAAATTTATTTTAAAATGGTGTGAGTTTAATAATCATCTATATCTAGACTTTCTATTGATCAATTTAACACAGGATATATTATCATTAAATTTAGTAATGAAATGTGATTCGATTTTTCCACAAGATGGGCGCAGGATAAGGCGCATGACGCCTATTAACCAGAATAGTAAATAACTGATTGATTCAGTTTATTAATTAGGGTCTTTGAAACTCAATTGTTATAGAAACTATGTTTTAAATTTAATGTGGAAATTAACCTTCGGTCAATTTCATGTTGTAGAACCGTGTTTTCATTTAGACCACAACAAATAATTTCGTTAAAATTGTTACTGTTGCTTCTAGGTATCGGCCACAAGATAAATCTGTGTTGTACGCGGGTGACGTTTGTTTAATTCGAGCTAAAAAGGGTTCGCTCTCGCCAAAACTTGTCGGCAACGATTATGGACTTAGCGAGGTAAGTTGATTTTTTCGAAACCAGAGACTTCGCGTACTCTTATGATATAAAGTGGTAATTAACTAAAATACACGGCCCGCGTATAATTGTGTGTCGGTCCACGATGCGTAAGCCTAAAGCGTGAGCATCAACCAAGCTATAAGTCTTAGGGTATCCCTAAATATGGTTACGACGCCTAAACCTATGTCTAATCCCAAGCGTTCTGATTATTTATATATATGTGTGTGTGCGTGTGTATGTATGCTTATTACGTAATTGGTGTGTAATTGCAGATTGTATCGGGAACAATTGAAGTCCATGTTGTGCCTGGCGATCACGAATCATTCATTCATGACAACTATTCTGTACAAACAGCTTCGATTATCAATGAAAAGCTTATCAATAGCTAAACTGGCAATTATATGACATTTTCACCAGGCGCGTAGCGCGAGCAAGTCTTGGGAAACTCGACTCCTTTAAAAAAATTTTACCCCACAGCCAAGTGAGCTGGCTATGGGCCTGATTATCTCGTTTATAAACCATCTCTTGTAATAATAGGTTACATTGTACGTGCTACAAATGTTACGTGTCATTACTGAAACAGTTAGTTTTTAAAAAGGGTTTTATCAAATATTTCTATATTGAAAAGTTGACATTCTTTTCAGAGGATGAATTCTGATAGGACTGCGTTTACCACAATTTAGAGTACAACTGAATTTGTCAAATTTAGCAAAATTGATCTGCCTTATTCTTTAGGAAATTTTCGTTTATGTTATCCACTCAACACTGGTTACTGTAGAACGGAAATTAACATTTCGCCCTCCTGGGTTTTAAATCGTTTTATCAATTGCCTATGCCGATAATTCATTACTTTCGACAGGGGCGGAACGTTTTTCTGCGTGACTGCGGTATATAGAGTAAACTTTAGCGTTAGACTAAATTTTTTTGTTTAGGCTTAGGTATGTATATACACATTCTTGCGCTTAGGCTTTGGCTTACGGCCCTGTTCTATACATTGGCCCATACGATCTAATGGGTGCTATTTGGCGGTGCCGATTTTGACTCGCATAAGCCATTATTTTTTGTTTTAAATTAGTCACACTTGTGATACAATCCTTCATCTGGTCCCAAATTCTCACGTACTAACCGATAGCGTTTCAAACAGACAAGTTCCTACAATTGCGGATTTTGAATTGGCACAGAAGTGGGACTAATCAAATGCGAAAAATGTTTTGAATTTTGAAGATCACCATTCGCAGGAGCATAATGTGCCTTCGATGAGCATTTAAAGTCGTGATAACACTAATACTGTTTATATCGCTTTGTTGTATAATTTCGATGCATAATTCTTGCAGCTGATAAGTTGCTCAATCTATTGCATATTTCATTTCTTTAATTTGTTATTCAGAAATAAATAATTTTCCACCATAAATGTGGTGTTTTGCAATAATATCTAGTTTTATATTACTCCAATGTCAATATTATCCAATGTGTGCAGCACCTATAACCAATTGATGATTGGTCTTGAAACTTTCGAACCAGTGAATAATGAGGTTTAAAATTCCTTCATTTTACACATTTGATTTGTATTACTTCTGTGCTATTTTGAAATCCACAATTGTATAAGTTAGTGAATGTGAAAACCCATCGCTAATTGGAAATAGATGCTATACGCATTTCAGAATATGGGTCCAGGCATAACAACTAAATTCATTTCCGGTTCACATTTGGTTAGCAGAGACACTTTTCTGCATAAACGCAGATAATAAATTTTACTAATTTTAAGCATTTCGTGATATGGAAATTGCTTACTTCGACGTGAAATTTGTTGTTAGTGAAAGCCACAGTTAGTTTGATTGAAAATTTAACGTTAAAGGCTAAGCTTAGCAAAACATTAGTCTGAAAGCTTAAGCTTACTATATTGCAGTCCCGTAGAAAAACGTTCTGCCTCTGGCCGCTTTATGATGTGCACCGGTTATGACCCAGGAGAGATTTAAATATTGAAATTCTTGATTTTGTTTGTTTGGCGTGAGATTTTGTTGATTTTTCGCTCGACGGCAACGAGTCGTTATTGAAATGAGGCACTAACGTTCTGATTGGAGTCGCTCTTGACATCGCTTGAGTTGGACTTGAAATCGATTGAATTGTGTCGTAAATTACAGTTTCTGCAAATTGTTAACATTTTTAAATTGAAACTATCACAGCCAAACCCTGTTTTAAATAAAACTCCATGGTAATGTTACATTTTTTACTCGCTGTTAGGTCTATATAATACAATTAGGAGTGTAGTGAAGATTTCATTACAGAAGTGCATAACATCATTTTTAACGCTCCATAATTCAACAGGTTAAATTCTAAACACTGTAACTCTAATCTTTTCTTCGACCATGCACACACAGGTTCGGTTAGTGATATATCAATTATTTTTGCCCACGTGCATAGTTCGTTTTGTGATTTCGAGTACAACAACGACAACTTGCCACATGGTCCCCTCCATGACTGAGACACTAACGATGCTGTGCATGGTTTGAATATTTCTGGCCATTCCTGATATTCGGGGGTAGTAATACTCTCCTTACTTTGGCGTTCAATTACCACTGAGATTGCATTATCGGGACGGTTGAAACACTTCGGTGTTCCATTTTGACATCAGCTGTCTATCTTGCGATGAAAGCTTTTTCATTTTTAAAATATCAGGTGTATACTTATAGGGCAATCATGCTCATAAGCGTCAGTGCCAATGTTACTTTTAGGGCCGTAACAGTAGATTAAGCGTATTCCTAAGCCTAGGCTTAAGCCGAAACATAAATAAAAAACTAAACATAAGCGAATGCAGAAAAACAAGTCTAAAACCTGAGCTTACTCAGTTGTAGTCTCGCAAGAAAACGGCACAACCTTAAAAGTAACATCAGCGAACTTACCGACAGTCAGTGGTGCTGTCAGGGGAAGTTTGACCAAAGTTTCGCCATCAGCGTAGCCCGAATCTGAATATTCAGACGTCAAATCTGTCAGCCTTGATGCGGATTTAGTACGCAAAGAACGGCTGCTAATGTTGCTAGCATTCTAAAATATAAACGTAGTTATATTTTAATCACAAATTGGCTGAAACTAGTTCATGTCGCCAAAAACTCATTAAAGCATGGGTTTAACCTCTATGCTTTGATGCGGAAACATTTGAGATTATTAACCCCTTCTCACATTGAGTTGCCTCTAGGCAACTCAGCGCAGTGTATATACGTTAACTAGTATATATCGCACCGTGTTTAACAACTGCAACACGTATACATAGTACTAAATCACCACAAGACGTGAGAGCCTCCTCGGGCTTTAGCGTCAAGCTCCTATAGCTGAGTCGTGATGGTGTACGCCTCCCAATCCAGTCACTGGAGTTCGAATCCTAGCATAAAAGTAGGTCTCAGGGGAAATAGAAAATATTCATGTGAGAAATGGTTAAACTCATTTTATTTCCGAGAACAAAAAACTCCGATTTGTAACAGAGCTCCATCCAACAGTTTGAACGGATATTAACTGACACAGTCTGCATTCATATTAATATAGTTTGTGTGCGCAGTGCTACTGTTGTTACCCCAACAAGAGGGGGGACTGATATTTATAATCAATATTTTGTCTTTCTGAACTGTTTGACATAGATTCTTCAAATTTTGAGGTGACAAAAATGTGATACAGCAAAACCGCTGAAGAAAACGCCTTTCAAACTTTGGATTGTGTAGGGTGGCTGTGCCACACTTAAACCTATTTCAAACTAAAACTAAAATATAAAATAAAACCCTATATCAAAACCACACCTTAAGGGAGTCCCTGGCTCCACCTAGTCTCTCTTAGAACTTAAGTTAGGCTTAGGCGTGGCTACAAGGCGTAAAAATTGGTAAATCTATGCTATGGCGGCTGTGTCCGCAATGTAAACTTACCTGGGGCCCTGCGTGGCCAATGAATAATGTTGTATAACGGTGGTGGCTCGATTTGGGGTTAACGACTTAGCTAGTCTAAGTCATCATGTCGTGAGTGTCCGACATGATTGGTTGTTATTTGTTATTGTTGTTGTATATGGTGTAGGCGTAAAGGTATGAACCGGGTGTGTGGCTCTGGACCTCAACCGCATCGCGGACACCCAATTGTGGGTGTCGGCAGAAATGCTAATGAGGTCGAGATGCATATGGGTAGCCAGGACCGGAATCATAATCAGTTCTGAGCTAGTACAAGTTGGTGGTTGCAAATTTCACTGAGTCTGCGTATTTCTTATTCTTTTTAT
>JASANG010002463.1:20000-101010 GCA_030248215.1 Enoplolaimus lenunculus | reverse complement strand
GAGATTGCGCAGCGGACAAGACTACCCGGGAGGGGCATAATTGCTTTTCCGGATATGGTCATCTTGCCGAGGGGGCATATGTTGGTAAACTATAAGTTCGGTTATCAACAGGTGCTGCATGCGAATTACTTTGAAGGAAATGATTCGCCGGAACAGCCGGGTGTAGGGTTACCGAAGGATGTGTTGCGGCATTTAGCGGTCCACTGGGCGACGGCAGCAATCAAGGCGTTCGAATTTTATTTGAAAAAGGAGGCCTTGATATCGGAATGGTTGGAGTGCCTGAATTATGCGGAGCGCGGCTTAGCGGCGTGTTTATTCCGCACGGTGGATATAGAGCCACAAGTGTATCAGGCGGTGATGAGATGGTTCGCGAGGATAGTGAGAGAAACGGCGGCACGTGCAGTGGTCACGCGCGGTCTGCAGTGGGGACGACCACCGGCGGATTTCTTTGTACCGCAGTCGGCCCACGTAATTATGCAACTGTTCGACAAGGCAAAGGATCCACAGGTAAAAAGGACAAGGCCCATGATTATGGCCGGTGCATATGCGAACCAAAAGTATTGGACGCTCCGGAGGAAGCTAGAACGGGAGAACCTAAAGGCAATGGAACCGGAGGATCCCACGGTAAGGGCAGAAATGCGATTGCAGTTGCTGCCATTACAAAAAGAGGTGCAGAAGGAAACAGAAAAGGTGCTGGCAGTGAGTACGCTGCGAGCTATAGCGAATTTGTCGCTATGGTTTCCGGAGGCATATCCATATCCGGAGAATAAAAGGGAAGCGGAGTTGCCAGAGTTGGCACCGGATGAGGAATCGAGAAGGCAACTGGTGGATATGGTGCAGACTACGACCGGAAGGAGACGGAGGAATTGGCCAGGATCGCCGAGATAAACAGGAGAGCCCTGGACTTGTGTCGAGGACACCTGTTCGACGACCGGGAAAATGCGGCTCGGGGACCGGAGCCAATGGATACACAGGTGACAGAGCAAGAAGGAGTGCAGCCGGGTCCAAGCAAAGCTCGTACGCGGTCCGAAACGCAGGCGGAATCGGCCGGCGTACAGGCGGAGGAGAAAAGGAAGATGGAGTTTGAACCGGTGAGTGAGGGGGAGTTTGACGTGCTGGAAGAAGCAGGGCCAACTCCGTCTCCGGAAAGCAGCAAAAGAAACCGGCGGTGACGCTACAGGCGAAGAAAGAGGAACCGCGGGCGGAGGGGTATGTGACGCCTCCGCCGGCAGAGAAAGAGGGGTCAGAAGGGAAGCTGACGCCAAGGAGGTCACCACGGATAGTGAAGCAGGAGGAGGCGAAAGAACAGGAGAAGTCGAAAGAGTTGTTATGGGAGGAGTTGATAAAACTGCAACCTAAAAAGGTGAGGTCGCAGTCAGAGTCAGAAGAAAAAGCGAGCACGAGTCTGGGTCAGCCACCGGCACCGGGATATATCGCGGTGCGAGGGCCGGATGGAAAATTGAAATGGAGGTTTGACAAGGATGCGAGGAGAAGGGCAATGGCCCAGAGGGCGCGCGTTAGTCCGAAGAGACCAACGGGCGGATATGTACGACCGGCTGCAGGGTCGGTGGTGAGTAGAATCGGACCGAGGCAGGCGAACCCGGTGTATAGTGCATCGGCTGTGCGATCACAGACAGCGCCTGGGTACCGGGGATCTGGAGCGGTAACGCAGAGGGTGGTTGGTAGTCCACCTGCTGGGTCGTCAGGGGCACGGCCACGAGTCCGGCAAGTGTCGGACGAGCGGTACCCTGTACGAGTTGGCGGTCGCGTGGGACAACCGCAAGTGGCGCCTGGACGTGGCTACTACAGTCAACAAGTGGAGAACGTACGACAGGCAATGCGAGAAAGTCGTCAAGTAGAACGACAACAGCAGCAACAACGGGCGTCGCGATCGGTGGGGCGCGACAATCCGTGGGTGACGCAGGAAGAATTGGACGCCTATTATGCAGACGTCCCTTTAGATTCTGTATTCGGCGTTAACGCCATGGAGCATTGTACTACCGGAAGTCTGGCACCGACCTCGGCAGAAAATAGGGCTATTTCGGTAGGAAAATTTTACTTAATTTTGCAAAATTTATCTGTTTAGCGCATTTCGTTTTACTTTTGGCACAATTTTCAGGAAACCATTTCCGAAATTCCGCCGAAAATTAGCGTAAAACCAAACAACTTAACAACATATTGTTGACATTGGATAAAATTAACTGGCTAAAATTAACTAACTAACCATCATTTTTACTACCTAATTTCGCCTCTCCTCCGGCTCCGGTAATGGGTCAAAATTTGCAGACTACTGATCGATGTTGTGTGGCAATGGTTTCGTACGGTATCGCTTTAACATTTCGAAAAAGTTTCCTGTGGTTTCGGCGAATCAGGATGAAATCTATTTGTGTTTATTTGTTTCCACTACAGAAAGTGCGAACATGGAGTTCACCCTTGCAGAAACAGGTGTCGTTATACTTACGTGGCGAGCTTGGCTATTTAGAGCGTCATCGCCGAGCACTACAGCCCTTGAATCGACAAATGAAATATATGCATATATGTATTTTTTAAATACGAAAATTAAAACACGCGGGAAGGCTAGTGCCAGCAGTAATTATAGTATCAGTTTTCCTTTTAAAGTACTTACTAGCTCGAAAAATTTAGATAAAACATATTATTGGGCTTTCGGCGCCGCACGGTGATCATCGATAAAGTATGTCTCTTGTTTGTAAATAAGGCAGTTTAATATAGATTTGCATAAAATTTTCTCATTTTGTTTTATTATTATCTTTCTTCTGCCTAGTAATTGTAGCCAGAAAATATAATGTGTACTACTAATCGGTCAAACGAAGTGAAATTGATTGATTTTGGTCTTGCTGCTCGCTTGAATCCTCGTGAAATGGTAAAAGTTACAACAGGAACAGCAGAATTTGCAGCTCCTGAAATTGTCGATCAACAAGCTGTTGGCTTCTATACTGACATGTGGGCAGCGGGCATACTGGCGTATGTGTTGTAAGTTTACCTTTCTTTCACTACTTTTGATACCTTATGATCTTGCTAACAGTGAAACTCGTTTCAGTCACAAACGGACGAAATCTTTTATCCATCATCAGGTCAACATATCTTGAGTAAAAAATTCACCCACTCAAAGTATTTGTTAAATACTTAATAACACGGTGTAATCGTTATGCATGTATTTTGTATTATGAATGTTTTAACATTGGCATCGGCCATTGTATCAGTTTCTGCTTACATTCTTTCTTCTGTAATCTTACGTCAGGCTTGGAACTCAAGTCGATAATTCAAGGATGGTTGAGTATTATCATTTTCATTGAATTAGTTATTTTTGTTAAAGGTTGAGTGGTCTTTCACCCTTTGGAGGAGATACCGACATGGAAACATTGAAAAACGTAAAAGCGTGCAATTGGGACTTTGATCCTGAAAGTTTCAAAAACATCAGTGAAAACGCTAAAGATTTCATTAAGAAATTGCTGCAAAAACAACCAGAGTAAGTGCTGAACCACGGTGTAATAAAGCATGAATCGACTTGCCATAAATTGATTCAGTAATTGCTTAACAACTATATACTTAATATGAAGTCATACTTAAAGCACGGAGCTTTTTTTAATTATGGCCCGATTAATTTTGCAGGCTGATTGTGGTTTCTTTAGTATAAAGCAATTTGGTATGGCACTGGTTCAGATGTGGCTTTTATTTGTTTTTCTTAAAAATTTAATATTTACTCAAACAATTTTAAGAAAATTCTGTGAAATTGTTATATTTCGTTAGCTTGCTCCGTATAAATTTGACGAAAACAAACATTCGCCAAATATGGTCGACTTCAAATTTTGAAACACGTTATTAACACCGATAATACGAGAATACCAGAAAATTGACCCATGTATTGAATAGGGCCGCCGGAACGTTTTTCTGCGGGGCTTTAAACTTACTTTTTGCCCTAGTTTACATGGGCCGAAAAATTCGTTGCAAAATTCCGGATTTAATACCTGAACCGGGTGCATGGTGTTTCTGCTGTAAATTTTCAAATTTGATCTGCAATTGTATCACCAAATTTGCATTTGCAGGCTTCGATAGTTATTGCATTAATATTGTTGTAGAGCTCGAATGAGCGCACATGAATGTTTACAACATCCGTGGCTACGAGTACCTGACACGGACGCTCCACCAGCAATGTTAGAGCGCATACCATCCAGCAGATATTTTAAAATCAGGGACGGAATTCGGCATAAATATGTACGTTGTTTTTCATATCGTTTGAACAGTTTATTAATGTAAACAGCTTACATAACATTATTAATTTTTCATTATTGTAAAGTACCATTACTATTTTAAATGATGCAGTTTTTGCATGTAATATGCCGTTTCAGGTTTTATACAAGTATCGGTTTATGATTTAATATAACATGCTATGACTTCATATCCGTTTTAATATTGTCAAGGACGCTTGGCCAGAACCAAATCCGGCGCTCGGCCGAATTGCCAACTACAGTTCTTTGCGTAAGAGTCGTCCTGATGAGTATCATATACACGACAATTTCTGGGACCGCCGTGAAGCCCAGCCCAGATTTGTTATCAAACCACAATCTGCCACTGTAACCGAAGGACAAAGCGCAACATTCTATTGTCGCATTATGGCATCGTCACCACCTGTCATTACTTGGTATGAAAATAGAGGCCATTTTTTGTATAGGGCCAGTGCACTTGGAGGCACGAAGACTGAGAGGTTTAGGTTTAAACTTAGGCTTTGTCGGCCGACCCTTATATTTAACATGGGCCAAAATACAAATTCAATTATGCCACGCGATGGTATTTTTGCTAAAATAGATTAACGTTAACAAGTGGTTCTTCTACATAATTGGATTTTTCTGGAATGTTAAGTTTTCGTCTGCGCTTCTTTCTTATAGTGCGTCAGGAAATAAGACTCAACATAATTGGATTTTTCTGGAATGTTAAGTTTTCGTCTGCGCTTCTTTCTTATAGTGCGTCAGGAAATAAGACCCAATTTTGCATCCACGTTCAATTACAACTTTAACAACCGACCTTTTTTGGCAATCGCGGACTGGAATAACAGAACAACTCTTTCTGCAAAATGTCGACAGAACCAAACAACTGTAACACAGTGAAAAGACGCCTAGTAAACCCAAATACATATAGCAGCAATTACCAAGTCAATTTTTGGAAAGAAAATATGATAGAAGCTTAAATGTAAATACTGATTAATAGTATTATTTTAACGCAATATTTGGCTAAACACTTGTATAATGGAGTTAACTCATCTATGCAAATTTAGTCGTTGTATGTTTTTGAGGTTCCGTGACAATCGAGAAATAAAACAGTCGGTGAAGTACATGAAACGCTATCTAGACAACGATTATCATTTGACAATTAATCGATGCACAATACATGACCGCGGTGAATATTCAGTGCTTGCAAAGAATTCATACGGAAGTCGGGAAGAAGTTGTCTTTTTGAACGTTCAAAGTAAGGTTTAGCTGTCAAGGGGTATAAGCGACTTTGTGACTGTTGGTGAATGGACATATTTTCGTATATCAGCTTGTAATAGATATTGTGTTGCTGAATGTTACCGTACCGCATACCTGCAACTCTTGACTAATCGGTGTATCGAGTATGCACGGATGTCTCGGTATTTGGCAGGTCTCAGTCACGGTCTCGGTTTTTGTGTCTTGGTGGTTTGGAACCGAGACCAGAATTCGAGGATTCAGCAGATGTATCGCTGTATTGTTGAAGTAGGTGATGCCTGATGAATGAAATTTCTGTGTGAATCATGAATTTTCATAGTTACACAATAATTATTTTGTGGAGATATTTTGAAAAAACATAAAAACTATGAAAACAAAAACTGCGAAAAACCTATTTTGAAATTATAACTATGATAAACAAAAAACTGCGAAAAACCTATTTTGAAAATATGTATTTTGAAAATTTTCCTTTTTTCCCAGTGATAACCCAAAAGTGACCAAGACCGCAACTTTTCATGGCCGGACTGTGTAGTCAGTTCTGGACCTCAGTCTCGATCTCGGTTTTAACCGAGACCGCCCATTTGACAATACGAAGTTGTATTGAAAACTCGACGTTTGAATCAGTCCTGTTGAAAGACGTTTGAATCAGTTCAGTGAAAACTTACAGAATTTTAATGATTTTGAATATTCACATATGCAGATGGTATATAATTGTATCTTGGAATCATTTTCACTAATCTTTCAAATCCAGTTTGAAAAAATTTTTGTTATAGAAGCCGATACAAATAATTTGGAATTTTCTAAACTTGGCTCCGATCAATATCCGTGCAGCGGTACCAAGCAATACTCTCTCGCTCCGTTATGGCAGGAACCTGAATCGGCACCGATGTTTACGTTCCATCTAAGGCCGCGATTTATTCAAACATATGTCGGATGCAAGTTAACTTGTTGTGTTGTTGGAAATCCTACGCCAAAGGTAAGGAAACTGAAAGCTTCTAAAACTTTACAATCGCATTGATTTTTTAAAATCATCATTCTAGAAAATTAAAACGTTGCACTACGAGTATATTTGTTTACTATTGAGTATTGGACTCTGATACTCACGCACGACTGAGTTCTGTCTTACCTGTTGATGAAAACTGCTCCCCTCCTTTTTCATGAATTTCAATGTCAATGTTACTAATTATTTGTTCGTATCAAAAATGCATTAGTAAGAGATGTGTCGTATCGACTCAACTGAACCTAATGGTATCTCGTCAGCATCTTCAATCATTATCAAGTGTTCACATGCGAGAACCGTAATGACCATTTCAGATTTCATGGCTTCACGATGGCCGTGAAGTTAACATGGATCGAGCTGACGTATCATTCAAAAACGGTGTTTGTACCTTGGAAATTTTCAATACAACAATGAGAGACGCAGGACGATATGCATGCAATGCTTCAAACAAATTGGGTGAAGCCGAAACTGAATGTGTAGTAACTGTACAAGGTAACATTACTCTGAAATGCTTTTTATTGGAGTGAAATTTGGCAAATGGAATTGATTTCATAATTGAAATTTTCTTCTAAATCTATTATAGTGCTCTGAAGCAAATAATAACACAATGACGATGCGCTAATGTTGTAGGCCGTCGCAGTGGACAAATTCAACCAGCGTTAGGACCTGGACAGGTGACATATCGTCCTCCGAAAAGTCTTTTCCGAAGTACACTGTATGCCCAAGAAGTGCCTTTGACGAGAACTCGTAGCGCTCATGATGTCCGCGACGAAGAAGTTGTTCCTCCGAAGCGAACCAAAGATGATATAGAAACAGGTGAAAAAGTTTTCTCGAAGAATTTGAATTTCTTTTATGAATATGAAACATATTGGCACAAACCAATGACAAAGCATTTCTCATTATTATGTTTTTTCATTGAGAGGATATATTTTTTCTTGTTCTTCACACATTTCATTAAATTTAAGAATAGGAATTGATATTTCAACAAGCATTTGCGCCTATATAAATACACTTTTCCTTAATCCAGATCTACCCAATTCAGACGATTTGAATGGCACCGCAATATTTGGGTTGCTTGTATGTCATTATCAAGTGAAATAAGCATACTTTTCAGAATTGTGCAATATGGACCAATTTACATTGACTTTTTATACTGTCAGTTTAAACTGACATCAGGAGGATCTAGGACCATGTTCCAGCGACACATTTACAAAAACTACTGCTATGAGAAACACAAGAAACAATGTTAAAATGCATAGTTTTCCGCGATTTTTCTGCTTAGCTGGATGGTGGACAACATTGAACACCTCAAAAAGGCACAAAATGCTGCTCGACAACGCATTTTCGTAATAAATTTATTATATGTCATATAAAAAATCCATTGTTAACGTTAGCTTGCTTGAACTACCATTACTTGTTACACCAGCCTATAGTTTATTCAAAACATAAAATTTAGTTGCAAAATACCTAAATGGATTCTTACTTTCTTTTCTAAACTTGCTTTGTTTTTAGCTAGAATCGAACAGTCTCCGCCAACGTTTACGACTCAATTACTCGATGCTACTGTAGCCGAAGGTTCAGATGCAGAGTTCAGTTGTGTTGTTATCGGCCGACCTGATCCAATTTTTGAATGGCTGCGAAATGGTGAAGTACGTGGAAATAATATTCTTCTGATATCCTAACAGTTTGCAGCATTAATAGGATTGATCTAACACAAAGGATATTGTATGCGTGGAAATGTGCCTTTAACATCTTATTTCTATAATATGACATTAATTTATTTGAATTTTTGCAAAATAACCAGTGTTGTATCTAATATTGAACATTGTTTTCAAGTAAACGAATTTTTAATATTGTGACCCTTGTCTGTTGTTAACAAAGTTAGCGCTTACGCTTACTCGTAACCAAACTGGTTTCTTTGTTAAATTTTCAGAAAATATCTCCTGGTGCCAAATTTGTAACAACCTTTAAAGACGGTTTAGCGAGCCTTAAAGTCACCCAGGTCACAGCAGCTGATGAAGGTGAAATTTGCTGCCAAGCAATCAACGAAGTTGGACTTCAAGTCACAAAGGCGCTGCTAAAGGTTGCCGGTGCATCTATGGCGGCCCTACCGCCTACTCCTACAACGGTACCTGATCTGGCTTCCACGGAAGGTTTGTTTAAGTGTGAGAGTTGTTAAACGAGTGAAAAAAAGAACACAAATTATGTAATCTTTTCAGCGTGAAACGAAACGTTTTGAGTGTATCACCCGATTTCTAATACGTGCCACATTTTTTACTAAAATAGGCCCAAGCAGCATCTATTTTCAACTAACAGAGGAGTAATTTATTTGGTGTGAGCTGTTTATAGTATCAAAAGATAGGTTGTAGGGTATGTATATAAATCTATCGTCATTCGTAACACCTATTTATGTGTTTCAGTATATTTTTCTGCCAATGTAAGAACAGGGACGGAATAGTATTATAAACATATTCCAAAGGCTAAGTCTAAGCTTAAGCCAAGCAAAAAAGTTGTCTAAAACTTAAGCTTACTCTTTTCTAGTCCCGCAGAAAACCATTCCGCCCCTGACCTTTACATGGGCCCATTTTTCTAACCACTTTAGATTTTGAGTATTAGTCTATTTTTATTTTAGCAAAAGAAAGCAAACCACCTTGTCCAGTGAAAATCTTCGCAGATTTACAGTCTCCAGTGGTAAAAGAAAACGATACGGTAACACTGGAATGCATAATTACTGGTAATTTGAATTTATGCAGTTTTGTTTTTACCAGCGAGTTTCTCGCTATTTTGGTCGTTTATTTTCAATGGAACTTTGATTGCTCTTTACAGTTCGGTACCGGGTTGAGCCGTAACACTTATTAACGTGACATGCAGAAGTGCATCATGGCACACACCGATATCTATATCTCGCGCCGAATAGCGTAAGTTTTAATCATACATCACAGTAGCACTTGACTTGATGGGGGGAGTGAAAAATAAATTTTACTTTTTTCGCATCCGTAATACACAACAAACTTAAAAAAATCTAAAGAGGTACAGTTACTTACAAAATACAGTGCAGTCGCGGTCACATCCATGACTGCAGACGCAACCGCGATTACTGCGTACTTACGTAATTATGTCCCTGAATGTACTTATGTTTTGCGCAAGAAATATTGTAGTGAACAATGACAAATTTATTATGTCGAATTTCTGTTTTGCGCAGCCTGTTTTATGTACCGTTTGTTTTGTTGCTTGAAATTTGAAATTTTAATGTCTTGGTTCAGGTGAACTTAAATCAGCATCATGGCTGAGGAACGGTAAAGAAATCACTGCAAGTAAAGACATTGTTATCGAATGGAGCGGGACAAAGCATAGTCTCAAATTGGCCAAATGTCAGCCAGATGACACTGCAACGTACCAGTGTGATGCACAAGGTTTTGATGGAAGTGCCGTGGCTACTGCTGCAAGTCTGCTTGTTGTTTGTAAGTTGATTTAACTCTTTTGTCATGAAAATTTGAACGTTTAAACGGCTTATTGTCTGAACTTACACTACTTCTGAGATTAAAATGTTAATGCAATGTGACCTTCTTATATAATATGCACGTAGAATGAGAATTGTTTTAGATTTTATTATAAGTAATGTTTCAACGAAAGTATTGACTTCGTTTTGACTCACAAATTTTTCAGTTTTGCACTGCAATTACATGCGTATATATTTGCCGTACAACTGGGCCACAGAATAAATCACATACACTATTATATTAAGCTCCATGCGTAGCTTTAAATATTATGCGGTTTGCACAGCTGCTTATTTTATTTGGGTCGAAAATATACAACGCTTCTCCATTAAGTTTTACCATTGCTTGCCCGACTTTGTTGTACACAGCATTAAAAGTACATTATACCAAGGGTGTATGATAGAGAAGAGCGTGACACATCTCCGACTTGTATTTTGTGATATTACGCGGGCCTTAAAAGATGGTACCCCATTGATTGATTGTGGAGATGGGACAATACTATAGTGACGGCATACAGAAAAGACGACATCGTGTGCTCGACTGCAAAGATAGTGGCAAATAGCAGCATGATAGTATGAGAAATGTGAAACTAATAAAGCTATGTAGCAAAAAGTCGGTAATAAGGTTTAGTTTCTTAAAGAAACAGTTAGTTAATCGATAGGAACCTGAAAGCAACAGCACGTGCCTTAGTATTTTACATGGAGTTGGTTAGTGAAAATATTCAAACCTAATTCATGGAAGAGACGAAAGCTTAGAAAGACTACTGCAAAGTGAAAAGGTCTAAAGTTCAAATCAAATTGCTAACCCCTGCCACAGCCATGTAGCTTCAAGTTTTAAAACAATCGATAAGTAGAAGGGTTTCTCGATGCTAAGGCTAAGTATATTCGACAGGTGGAAACTGACCAACGGTAACCACAACTGCCACTGTGTGATTTTTTGGCTTTGCTTTTTTCAGCTTTTTCTTCATTTTTTCTATGTATTCTGGCGAAGTCAAGTCAGTGGAAACCACCCGCTTAGTACCAATTTCGATCGCCGCTCTTTTGACTGCCCCAGAAATTTGTGGCATTATTCGACTGAATGTGACCATTTCTTCGCGCCGGTCATTATTCTGACTTAGAGTGATTCTATTTTCTTTGTTTAAATTGTCCATATTATTGGAATCATCCAAATTGAATCCACGCGGATATAGTTCGGCAGAATAAACTGACGCAGATTCCGTTTCAGCCTGGGCTAAGGAGCAATCCATCATAGAAGCGTTTAAATTATTAAAATGTTGTGATTGTGGCTCGATAACATAAGCTCGTGATAAGTCTTCCAAGTGTTCGACACGTCCTGGACTGAAAGTTTGGCTTTCTGCCAAACTATTCTGGGCAACTGGTTGTTCACATTGCTGAAAAATTTGGTATTCACCCGTACCGCAAGCGTAGGTTTCTAAAAAATACGCTGGTTCGGGCACATCTTCGAAAGTTTGAGCCGATGGAAGTAACGGAGAGTGACGGCCAGAGGAAACTATTTCAGGAACTGGAGTTTCAGACTGCTTGCATTCATCGGCTGAGTCGTTGTCACCCTCTGAACATGTTTCGGTGCATCGCGCTTTTAGTTTATCGCCTATACGAAGACTCTCACGATCAATTTTTGAAGCATCAAACGGATAAATTCCCGTACAACGGAACCCTGTTTCAGCTAAGTGCTTTTTAGCTGCTCGATTCCAATCAATACTAATCACAGGCCCAAAATTTCTGCGATTTATCTTTTCCCAGCCACTTGAACGGCTAAACTCAACAACCGCACGCCGCCAGGAGCCTTTAACAGTTCGGTAAATACCAACATCTAATGATTGTAGTTTATGAGTACCGTGCGCTGGCAAAAGAACAAGCTTAACATTGCTCTGTACCGCTTTCAACAAAAAATTCAGATTTCCGGTATGACAGCCGTGTCCGTCTTAAAACAGCACCGGTTTTTGCCCATCAAAGTGATCAAAATGCGAGCTTGCAGACATCATCTTTATTCAACGGGAATCCGGATGAAACGCAGGTAACGATTGCATTATGAAGCTCTTTTTCTGCTGCTTCTGACAGAACAGGAAGTCAACCAGTCTTCTTGTTCAATCGAACTTGCCCTACCACACACTGCCGTAGCGAGTTCACCTTGACATCGTACTTGCGACTATTTTATCGGTAGTTTGGCTGGCCTAAGATAATGCAAAATTTTTTAATTTTCCAATCATAAAACTTTCAATAAGTACGAAACGTCGTGAATTTACTAAAAATTCAATTAAAAATTTGAATTTGATGATCTCACTTTTTGCCGAATTATTGGAGGCTGAAGAGTAATAACATAATCCAAAATTTCAAACACCGTCGGACAGTTCACAACGGAACAATGCAATTCAAATTGAAATCTATAAATAAAGTCGTTTTAGAATAATATTCAAATACTTGAAATCTACCTTCATTTTCGATAGAATTTATGTCACTGGCAACGGTAGCCAGCATATTCTTCTCTGACCATTTTAAGATGGGTCGTTTTTTAAACCAGCTGCAGGGACTTGCTGCGGCTTTTTTGAAGCACTCCCTGACTTCTGACATTTCATGGGCTGCTTTGCGAGGGAAACTTTGGGTCGTTCCTTCCTCGATGTTTGTTTGATTCGAGCCATAGAAATCGACTACAATCGAAAAATGACTTTAAGCCGTTTGAAACTTTATAGTGTACATGGAATTAAACAAGAATTCATGTATTTAAATCGATTTAGGCGTTACTGACCAGAAACAAAAGATTTAAATATATATCCGTTCGGGAAACAATCATAGCACTTTAGGCCTCTGTCGCACTTTTGGACAAACACAAAACGCAGTTTAGGGTATATGTCGCACTTTAGGGCACACGAGCGGTGACCAAATCCGGCATGTGGCATATAATATTAAAGAAGTCCAGAAAAATATTCATGTTCTAGATACGATTAGCTTTCAAATGAGCCTAAAATCAAGTGTTTACGCCAAAAATGATCATTTTCTGTAAAAAAACTAAATTTGACAGTGAGCTTACCTTTGTAAACAATCGACAATTTTTAAAAATCCACTAACACAACTTGATCGGATGACTAAGTTGTCGCACTATACGGCACTAAATTTATATCAATAAATAGTCGAGCGCGAGAGCTATCAAATGATTTAATTCAACATGATCTATGTTGGGCACTTCTCACAAAACAACAATTTTACCGTTTCTCTGTCGCACTTTTGGGTGTGTCGCAGTTTAGGCTGATTTACTAAATGTCTCTCCGGGATAGATAACTGCAGTCTGACTAACGATTCGATGCAGCCTGGATGTCCAAACTCAACCGATTTTGTTGATACACCGACGATTTATTCAACTCGTTGACTGCCGCAGTTGAATATCCTTCGCAGTACATTTTATTTCGTTTAAAATATGTAGCAACAACCAAATCAACTAAGCGAAACTAACCATCCGACAAATTATCCCCTCTTTCGACTAGTCCTACGATATCGGACACCATAAATTCACCTCCGTTCGATAACATAAGAGTTCGAGATGGCGCCTAAATTCCACAAAGTTCGATATCAAACAGAAAATGTGAAATATTTCCAACAAATTTCTGGGTCAGAGACAATAAGAATGGATGCCGAAACAAGCAACTTGCAATAATGTTTATCAATAAAGCTATCAATATTTAAATAATTATTTCGCTTTGACTGTGAACATTTTGCGATCTCATAAATTTCCCTCAGAGTAACCGAGCTTTCTAATAAAGAAGGAATGGACTCCATAATATATACCACTACAAGAAAAAATATGATATGAACATAGCAAACAGCTGTAAAGTATAAACAGTAATTCAACACATTAAACAAAACTATACATGCCAACCAAACCATTTAAATAAAAAATGGGTTGGAGCTTTACTGACCTTAAAGTTTTATAAGCCATACATAACCCTCTAATTTTTACGTTGAACACAATGCAATATTTTTTCCTTTGAACGATGAGTGAAAAATATACTTCAGCTTGAAAAAGTTTCGGCATTCAACCTTTGAGAAGGGTTTGACTGGCAGTAACAATCGAGCCGTGCATTTTGAACTAAACGAACCCACTACTGGCCGTTTAGAAGAAGACTTACATAACCAAGAGTTTTCAGCGGCCTAAATTCATACAGCACCATAAAGTCAGCCCGCCTATGTCCCTAAACAACGTGCATATATCTACATTGCATATTAAACAACCAACTAGACTATGTAACAGTTCAAAACGGAAAACCAATCATCAAATTTACACAACGCGACAAACTCATGCGCTAGCACTTGATGGTAATATATACATAAATTGACTGAACGCAATGCTGTACCGTACCCCCTCAATCAAGGGGGTAAGCCATAATAGGCTCCGCGTGATACTACATCACGCTAATACGTGGGGTGCTTAGTGTCACACTCTTCCTTTATTATGCACTCTTGATTATACTTGAGCAACGATCTTCCTGTGAAAAGCGAAAACGTTTAGCATCACTTTTATGACTATGCTTATTGTTAAGCTGCATCAAAGCCACCAAATCCAGCAATAGTCAAGCTGCCGCAAGCCATATCAGTGGCTAAAGGTTCCACAGCAAAATTTACTATTGAATTAAAAGACATTAACGATTATACAGGTACATATTTTTCAGGGAACGACTGGATATTAACTTTACCGGATACCGTAACCAGAAACAGATAGGAAATTTTTCACCGGAACCGGTTGTACAAGGATATAGCATCTAAATTTATGCGCTGTTGATAGTATTTGAGTTTATCACAATGTAACAACTTTTTGACTGGGAATCGTGTACTGTAGTCACCCGAATAAGAGTGGAATAATAAGATGGAGGTCCAGATTTTGAGTCCCTAAATCCTAATTAGAGTCCATAAATGTCAATTTTTACTAATTGTAGCGCATAAATTACTCCAGGACCAAATAAAGTTGAGTTCGAAACATTAAAGCGTGCTTAAGTTTTGAAAGAATATATAACCTTGCATTATCGCTCAAGCTTTTGATGAAGGCAAAAAACGTTTAATTCAACGAATAGTTGCAATACCGGATATATATCAGTAACGAAGGGCGGAGGCGGGTGGGTTGAAAATTAATAACAGTCCGTTACCGAATAACAGGGGGTACCCTCTGGAGAGGCCACATAAATATCAGTCCTTCTCATATTCGGGTCACTACAGGACAGAGGCGGTAATATGAAGAACCTAAAGAGGGTGGCGCATGCCCAATTTGTTGGATCTTTTAGGTTATCCCCAGCCAGCGTTTGCCCAAAGATGGTTGGATTTTGAAAATTTTGGCATATTTTAACTTCTCATAACATCTCCTGCGTGGTCATTCCATGCCCAAATTTGAATTTTTGAAAAAAATTGATTTTCTTAGATCTCATGATCCACCTTTGCCACTCAAAAATAAAAATTTTTTGTTACCATTCAATGCAGCTTATGAAGCTGAGTCTAACTGTGTTAAATTTTCTTCAAGCAAACGTCTGGCTAACGAGTTGTGGTCAATTAACTGATCTGGCACGCTGCCAGCGATTTGTGACAGCCACAAACCAGTTTTTTTGCCAATATCTGGTTAACCAGAAGCTTGACCGTGGAAAATTTAAAAATGAAATTTTTCAAAATTCAAATATGTGGTCGTGAAATAACCATGCAGGGGAGGTTGTAAGAAGCTCAAATATGTAACAATTTTAGATTATAACTATCTGTGGGTAAACATCGGCTGCGGGAATAACCGAAAGCACCCAGCAGCTAGCCTACGTTTTTCACAGGGATAAGTTTGAAAACCAATTGATTTACGCTGAATATGCAAGCATAAAGGGTACTTAGTTAATATGCGCGAAGCGCAATTTTTTAACATTTTTTCGGAACAACGTCCGAATGTTATTACAGTTTAGACAAAAAGTTTTGTTGGCTCGGACCAATGGGGGCCCCCATCCCCACGTATGACAGCCCTTATGCAGTTAGCGATTTGTGCGGATGCACATCAATCAAAGCGTTTAACGAATCATGATCTCTACCATGCTATTTTTCAAGTTTACAGAGTAAAGAGTGCCCATGCCGTCTATCAGCACGGGTACAGTGCTCTATTTCGGTGGCATCATTATTTTATATTAAATCAGTCCATTTTAGTCGCCTGGTTCAAAGGATCGGAAAAAATCGACAAATCCGACAGAGTTAAATCGGTCAAATCTGGCAACACGTTTAAATTAGACTTTAAAACATGCGAACTAAACGATACAGCGATTTATACCGTCAAAATTATTAAAGACAAAAAAGCTGTTGCGAAATATAGTGCATCGCTAACTGTAACCGCATAATACAATATAATTTTGGTTATGGTATGTTTTAAATTTCAATTTAAATTGTAATAAAGCGTTGTTTACTTGTGGCGCATTGGAAACACACTGAACCCCTAACACTATTTTATAACAAATATATATGTAGGTATGTATGTATATATGTAATCAGGGTGCAACCGGAATTATAAAATAGCGGAACCGGAAAGTTGAAAACCATTTCACCGCTTTTAATTTTGTAAACACACCATTTAGAATGCCAAAATCCTGAAACAAATGCAGTAGGCGGAAACATATGATAAATACTGGAGTACCTATGGCACAAATTGAAAATTTCGGCAATACGCGAACGGACAATTTTAGGAATTCCCGTTGCACCCTGTATATATTTCAACACGAAGTAAGTTTTACTGCAACAGGAACAGGGATTTAATTTCTTTGCTGGAACCTGAACTAGAACAGGAACCGGAAATTGAAATAATTTTTATTAGCAAATTGCTGGAATTTTCAGAAAATTTGCCAAAAAAGGCTTAAGCAAATTATGGGCTATTTCATCATTAAGTTTTACGAAAACACATCAAAAACGTGTTTGTTAAAAAAATTGAACGGATTTCAAAACAAATTTGCTATTTAAAATCGTACGAATTTCTTAAAATTATGTGTTATGGCTTAAAATCGCAGTTTCAAAACAACTGTAAACTTTAAATTTTAGTAATTCTCGTAATCTCTGATGTATTGTCTCCGGAGGGCTGTTCCGAGGTCCGTTAATTCTCAGAATTGCACCTCTCGAAGAATTCCAAAAAGGGATATTGACCATTCAATTGAAAGTTAACCCCTTCTCACATTGAGTTGCCTATAGGCAACTCAGCGCAGTGTATATACGTTAGATAATATATATCGCACCGTGTTTAACAATTGCAACACGTATACATAGTACTAAATCACCACAAGACGTGCGAGCCCCCTCGTGCTCGAGCGTCAAGCTCCTATAGCTGAGTGGTAATGGTATACGCCTCCCACTCCAGTCACTGGAGTTCGAATCCTAGCATAAAGGTAGATCTCATTGGAAATAGAAAATATTCATGTGAGAAAGGGTTAAGCGAAAAATTTTCCGGCATCCTCATAGAGAACGCAGTGTTCTCTCGATTATACCTAAACCTAAATAGCGGTAGCATTAAGTAACGTTAACTAAGGTAAAAATAAAAAATTAAATTGAGGGATTTTGCTGATCTCAAGCACTCTCGGCTAAGCAAATTGATTCGCGTTTGCACCTGTTAATGTCACAATCACTGCCTTTATAATACCGGTAGCTCCCAACAAAATTACATATACGGTCAAGGCGCACAATATAACTGCAAAACACCGATGTTTTCTCTAAGACAGTTAGAGGGGTTCTCTAATGCCAAGAATTACCCGTGCTACAAATTCTAAAACAGGGGTGGTAATGTGGCGTGTGGTTAGCAGCGGTGTGTAATATGAATTTAGACTTAAAAACTGTTAGGCTAAATTATGGGTTGAGTTGAGTTCAATGCCTTTTCTAATACTGTTTAGTTGCATCGCCGGTTGGTGTAACCTGCCAAATATACACAAACACGCAAAAAACAAATATACATGCATAGAGCATAATTTGTTCATATTTCAATTTATTCTTTAACCGCTACGCTAACGGCACTCGTAATGCATTCAATTCTTATTCGATTGTCTGACATTTCGTAATGAATCTTTCGTATTTTGTTTGAAAATATCTTTCGCATTTTTGTTTGAAAATGTTTGGGTTTCAGCTAGCAAGTAACCTTTAAAAAAATGATTTGTGCTAGTATAAAACCTTGATATTGCTCTGGCGAGGGGCAGTCAGTTCTGAATTTTGAGTGGAATAAAACGCATTTTATGTTTTTGTAACTTTTGATTGCAATTGGTTTGGTGTTGCCTGCTGCATTGTTGCGGCGGCGATCTTCACGGCATTTTTGTTTCGCATGCTGCCACAGCGGCGGCGATTGACCAGCTTGCTTAGGCTTAGTAGACTTGCCTGTCCTAGCGGACGGCGATCACTGCGTTTGTTGTTTGCCTGTCCTAGCGGAGGGCGATTTGCGCTTAGTTGCCTGTGACTGTTGGTCGCGGCGATTCACACGTGTAAAGCTTGAACTAAGCCCAGCCTTACCACGTTACATTTTGGTGGCAACCAAGGGATAGTAATGATTAACATAAATTATTAGATATTTATGCAATTAATGCTTGGAACCCTTGACACTATTATTATTATTATTAGGTATTAATTTAGTACTGTGTGTAATCATGATTAGAATTTATTACCACACCATGGACACATTGCACCAGATCCAAATAAATATTTTACGGTTGCGGGCGGACATTAGTAATTCTGTTGAACGAATTGAACGGAGAATACTGCACCAGACATCAACTAGACCACTAAACCTTTTTTCGTACAGACCGGGTAGTCGTGATTTAGCTGTGGATTCACAGTGGTTTTTAACAGTGGGCCCGCAAGATCCCTAGGCTTGCCGAAACTGTATACACTAGTTGTGCGGCTTTCCATACATCACGGCTACGGCTCAGTGTAAAAGTAGTGCAGGAACAAGAGACGAGCGAGCAGATCAGCGAACTCTAACCAAAGTTGAACTTCAACTAGCATTTCTGTCCGCCTTGGTAACTGATAAATAATCCTTCGACTTTTGCTTTGTCATACAGGTACAGTTCTCACATACGAGTGCGTTTTAAAGTTTTACGGAATACTTAATGGTATACCTACAACACTAAAAATTGGTATGCCATTTCGTTTTTTGTGGTTAAAGTCTGATTATACAATATTCAACACAAAGGATTTACGTTCAAAAATTCTGGGGTCTCCGCTATCTTCTGATTAAAATAAAACAAATTAAGCGAAAACTATATGTGCACATGAATCGCATTTGCACGAAATGCGTTGCAAGTTTTAGGCTTCGGCTTAGGCTTGGGCTTAGGCTCACGCTTAGGTTATAAAGTGTCAGTTTCACAAGTTTTGAGCACCTTCATCAGCTGCTGTTACTATCATCTGACGGTTGGAGCTATAAGAGGACACTGTTTGTTTATCCAGTGTTGTTTGTTGTTCGAATTTTTCCAATAATTCATCTTCATCACCATCAACGTCGAATTCATCATCGTCAGAAAATTCATAATCGTCGTCATAGTATCCCTGTAAATTAACGTCTCTTAGATATTTCGGAACTCGTAGGGCTACGTGTACCATGCATTGCCTTGTATGTAAGTGAAGGTTTGCCTTCGGTAAAAACTGTTTTACACTACGTCTCACACATCTAAGCTGTAGTTACTCGTTTTAGTGAAGCTAAGTACCTATTCACCCATGCAAGTTTTTGAAGAAAGAACATAAAGTTGCCATTTTCGCGTGGAAGTTCTCACTGCAAAGATGTCCATGCTTTATAGCTACAAGTACTCAATGCAATAACTTGCAAGCTGAAATTTTTGCAACGATAGCTCGCAGCTACAAATTGGACGAAGAAATCCGCACAGCGACGTGTGCGCAGAACTTTAAACCTCTTGTAAACTTTAATACCTGACCACCCTTTTTGTGTTTTTGTTCGCTATCAGTCCCTGATGGCTATGACACCTATGACACAACACATTGACTGAATTCGCCAAAAATGTGCTGAATATTATAACGAAAGGTTTGAGTTATTTTCTGTAGTTACAGCTTACATCAGATTCTTCTTTTGCAAGTAATCCAATTTTTTGGCCAATCCAGCGTGTTTTTTGAACGACATCGTCCTGCATCAGTTTAAAACACATTGCAATCAACGCCATACCAACTAGAAGGTATATTGAACAGATAACCATCGCTTCTTGTTGATCTTGTTCCATTGATGCTCCCGGAACTAAATCGCCGAAACCTGTAAACCGAATAAATAAGCTATGCATGTTCAATAATACTAAGATTATTGTAAAAAATTTTCGTTTTTTCCGTTTTTTCCACCTCTCGGAAAAACAAAAGACACCGCAAAAACCGTTTTGCCATTGGATTTTTCCGGTGCCCAACCATGGTGCAAACCATCCAGACATAACAGGCTGTGATACCGGTAATCCCTGGAACACTATACAGTTTGAGAGCCACAGGATTCTGCTTTAATTCCAGTTTTCGTTAAAATTCGAGCAAAAACTCAATTCATGTTTACACATAACTGCAAGTCTTTGGCAGTTCCGCAATATCCTTCATTTTAACTATACTTGATACTTTTTGATATTAAGCACATTTTTACCAATTGTAGTTAGAGTAATGAAACAAAAATATGCTGCATCAAACACGTTCCAGTCTTCGAACCATGCGAACAGTATAGCACCACCAACAATGAACGAAATAAGCAAGATAATTCCAACACTGACTGGCATTTTCTCGTCCCTAAAACACTTTACAGCATTTTGGCTTCGGAGCTTTTTTTAACACTTAAGAATGAGTACAACGTCAATTATAACAGGAATATGTAATATTTTATATTCATGTTATTCATACCTTAATTTAACCCTCTCTCAGAGAGAGCTGCCCATGTAAAGATTAGGGGCGGATCGTTTTTCTGTGGGACTGCAAAAGAGCAAGATTAAGCGTTAGACTAATTTTTTTGCTTCGCTTAGGCTTAGGCTTAGGAATACGCTCATTCTTACGCTTAGGCTTAGGCTTGCTTAGAAATAAGTATGCTTACAACACTGTTCCGCCGCTTTAAATTAAAAAATTACATATATATGTGAATTTAAACAATGCAATAATTTTCTGATATAAGATCAAACTGAGGAAGATCTTGTTAGAGAACGCCATCTCCAAATGATGTGAAAAAGTTGCAACTCGCACATCAATCTGTTAAAGGCCGCCCAAGACCGGTGGTTCAAATCCCAGGTAGAAAACGTATCCGAAGTGAAATTAGCAATCTTTGTGAAAGTAACAATTAAGTTTGATTCATTGGTTATTTGTGCATTCAATGGTATCTTGAAGCATAATTCAATTGAATGCCACAATATTTTTTGACGGGCGTTGTTTACTTGTGAAAAACTCCACTGCCAAGTGTCATCTTTCGTGAACGTAAACTTTCTTCTTCGGACTTTTTTGACACTTCTTCGAACAGTTTTTTCAAATCATTTGCTTGTGGCTTAGCCAGAACAACTACAGGATTTATTCCTCCTTCAGCAGCGACCACCTGAAAGAAGCAGTTTTCTTTATAATCTTGGTGAGAATATTTTTATGTCTTCCTTATAGTTTGGTGCAAGATCACATGATAAAGTATTTTATAGCTTATTTTTCACCACACGGTATATGGAATGGGAATTACCCCAGCATATAAGGCGCGATTCCGAATGCGAATTATTCAGTATTATATCATCACACAGCGGCAGATCCAGAAATTTCAGGTGGGGGATGCACAAGTGGAATATGTTAAGTTTTGGCACATGTTCATACATATTTTTATGCTTATATAAGAAGAGCCACAAGTCACACACACACTGGTCCTTGTATATAAGTGGTCCCTCCCAATTTTTTTGAGTAATATCCCAATTTCGCAAAATCCTAATTTCCCGGGTAATATCTCAACTTCGAAAAGCTTACGCTATTTAGAAGTGGGGGTTTAGACTCCGGTTTAGGCTTAAACTTGAGCCTACGCTTTAGGCTAAAGTTTAGGTCTGGCTTAGATTTGCGCGTAGGCTTCACGAGTCCAATAGCCCAATTGGCACTTTTCATTTCCCACATTTCAAAAACTGCTCGCAGTGTCGGAGTAGACAGAGGCGGTAGCTCCTCCCAATCTCTAGGGTGGTGGCCCAAATCTCGCGAGTGAAACGAGTGAGAAGCCGATGCATTTTAAAACTTGTCAAAGCACATAGAACTGTGAAATCTTGAGATATCGGAACAAAAATTTGTGTTGTAAGTTTGATTTTAATACTAAACAAATTTACACTCAGCAGTCGATGGGTGGATGTACCCCAATCCCCCTGCATCCGCCCTTGTCATCATACTTCAAACACGGTTATAAAATCATGATCGCAAAGATGTACCTACAAGTTTAGATGTGGTTAATGTTTTGCAATGTCTACCGTCAGTGGCTGAGATCCAGGATCTCAAAATGGGGGGGGGCAAAATTCCACAGGTAATAACATTATTTTTGACCCACACACAAACCACGAACTATTGCCATAAAATTGACTTCTTTAGATTCGTTCCATTGAGATGAATCACAAATACATGTAACGCATCAACGCAATTTAGATCTAAACAACAGGGTGGCAACATAAGTTCGGATTTGGTTTCAAACAGGGACAAATTTAAAGGCAGCTGCTTATACTATTGTGTATAAAACAGAGAATTGACACTCTATATAATTTTTGTCGAGATGCTGCTGGGGGGCACGGCCGGGTTGGCCCCCCATGGATCCGCCATTGCCTACCGTAGATTCGCAAACAGAGCGTGAGATCAACGGTTGTTTTTCTAAGAGGTTTTCGCTGGTTGCTGTTCCGCAGCCATATGGAAGTGGTTCTGAAGCTCCAGCGACTACGACTGTATTGTTTTTTTTCTGCAATTGGGTGCTTATAACACCTGGCTGCTTTTGTAGCCAGGGTTTTGTGGGCGTCAGCTGATGTAGTTTTTGTTTTTGTGGCTTTAACTGCAGCTGTTCTGGCACTTGTTGATTGTGGAGATGTTGCCGTTTTTGTTGCTCATGTTGTTTTTGTTCCTGCCTCTGCTGCTGTTGTCGCTTTTGAAGAGTTTCTTCTTCAGAAAATAGTCCTGTAGAAGTACTTTTCGATGTCAGATCGAAACAATTTGAGTTCTGTTCTGTCTGTTCCACTGAGTTGAACAAATCATTTTTTGATGATTTATTTTGAGTGAACATGGGATAATTATCCCTGAAACATTGCAATTATAATTGTCCCAGGATTTTTGTAAAATTTTATTTTCATTAGGTCACAAAAGTTTTCCCTTCGTAAACAATGTAGGTATATACGTCATTAACGTGCACCGCTACTACTTACTGGTAGAAAACGTTGTCCTATATTACTAGTTTAGAAGAGTAGTTATGTTCGATTGATTTTTAGATTGGGCGCCTATTTAATCTGTGTTTTACGTGCTGACGGAAAATATCTGATTTTAGGTATGCTGGAAAATCGAATGCAATATTCAGCGCGCGAACTTACCCCTGAATTGTCTGAGGTTTATGAACAATCTTCACCGGTTTCGTTACCTTTCTTTGTTGCGTTTGTCGACTGAATAGAAATCGGAAATCCAAAACCTTCGACACTGATTTTCTACCATTAGTTTTGTTCGCCTGTTGTCCTTCACACTTTGAATCTGTGACTTGGACAAACGGTAAATTAGCATTAAATTCAGATACTACTTACCACACACCTCTGTGTTATGTTACAAGAATAAATGGGCGGTCTGAGGTCGCCTCACCTCGTTTTGTCTAACGAAGTTTTTTCAAGTCGCCCCATGAACCCCACTAAAATCGAACCCCACCTAGTCCGCGAAACTATAAGTTGTATAAGACATACAGCATTTCAACGTTTTTTGTTGATTTCTATATTTTTATGCAAGGACAGTTTATGCTGAATTAATAAGCGACGAAGCAAATATATACATTCGATAAAGGCAAAAATTTTCAGTAGTCAATCTGCCGTATTTAGCTTACTTTCGATGTTAAAAACGTCAAAGCCGACAGAAATTTATCTTATGATTTTTGCGTCATAATGCTCCATATTTGACAGCCTACCTCTGGGATTTTCTATATCCGCTGCGCACGGTTCCGTTCCGCCACGACATTGCGCACTTCTTTCTTTGTGGGGTAGGTTATAAAAGGCGAAGTTGAATTTCAGCTATCTAACTCAGACTTGTAAAATTGAGACAACAAATGAATACGAAATTTTAAAGCGTCATTGTGAAGTAACTGTCTTTTCAAATTCCATATTCCATCACTACGCCAGGCAAACCTGTTATATTACCTGTTAATCCACACATTGCGTCATTGTTGTTCGTCTGAAGTTGTGCCAAATCCTCCGAGTTGTGTGGTATATCGTTTGTTAAGTCAGCACTGTCATCAATTTGGTTAAACGATTCTGTAAATGACTCTGATGGACTGCTACACGATTGTAAAACACGTGCACTTTTATACTCAGACGTTAGCAACCGACGCCAGCAAATATTACAACGGCAAGCTTTATTGTTGTCTGAAACATGAAAATAAACAGTTTTCTTTGCTTTAAATGTCCGTAACTCCACAAAACCACAAATTATATCACTAGCATCAACGTATCAAGTTTGTTTTTCTGCGCATGTGAATTTTGGAGATGTTTTCATTGTTTTGTACAGAAAATTTCATGTTTATAGAAACATATTTTTTGACATTCCTTCACTGAGGGAGTTCCGCAAACATGTTATAAAAAATCCCCTCTACGTCGAATCACAACCACCTTGCATTCCAATTCCTCCCTATGGTTAATATATCTCCACGCCATTTATTAATAGCTGTACCCCGATAACTCAGCCCAATTGTACTTTGCTAATTGCTGCACCAATGTACGACTGCGATTTCGGCCGCCTGTTGATGCATACTCGCAGCTTCGCTTACTGTATTTAGCACAAAAAGGCCAGTTTTCAGGTCTGAGGACAGATTTTGCACTTTTTTCTTCAACCGCAAAAGAAAATTCCCACCACATAAATATTGTTTCGTTGGTTTCTAAGGAAAGTTCAACGGACTTTGAGCAAATTGTGCAGCATCCATAATAAAATGTGACGAGCTCCCACAGGAAATGTCTTAACCTCAGGTTAACACGTTAAAAGTTCATCAATTGTCGAGTGTTAACCTGATGTTATCGAAAATTTTGCGTTAACTAAGGTTAACACTCGAAAAGTTTAAAAATTTAAGGTTAATAACAATTTTTTGTGCGAAATTTTGAAAACTGTGTTGCGAAATTTTGAAAACTGAAAAATTTCAAAACATTTTCCCTTCGGTTTTCTGAGTTTACTTTCAACTTAAATTAAGACAGTTGGTACCACGAAGCACCGGATATAACACTAGTGTATTTAGAGGACGGAAAAGTAATCCCCCTTCACCG
This sequence comes from Enoplolaimus lenunculus, assembly GCA_030248215.1. Taxonomy (NCBI): domain Eukaryota; kingdom Metazoa; phylum Nematoda; class Enoplea; order Enoplida; family Thoracostomopsidae; genus Enoplolaimus; species Enoplolaimus lenunculus. The sequence goes on along the minus strand of JASANG010002463.1, from coordinate 75,600 downwards.
GAAGTGGCGAGAATAAAATTTTCATATTATTGGCTAAAATAGTGAAACGCTAATTTCAACGAACATATGTGTGTGTAAATCGACATTTACCAGGGTTGTTGGCCGGAAAAAATGGTTTTTTCCATTTTTTTCCGAGGGGATGGGAAAAAATGGAAAAACATTAAACGATTCATAAGTATAATTTGCACATAAATATGATAAAATAACGTTTTTAGATGACATATATATAACTAATTTTCATGCAACACGTTAACAGTGATCGTGTGTATAGGTATGTCCGCCGGGATACATTTTATATATATGTCCGAAAAGAGCGAAAATTTCAGCATATTAATACAAAAATGGATTTAGAAATGAAGCTTTGCCACGAAATGCAATGTAAAGACGACATATGCATCTTGCCCGGATCGGTCACCATGTTTCCTCCACAGTGGGGGCTCAAAACTAAAAGCTTGCCTATACCGTATGATTTAAACAAGAATACGTCAACCTTCAACCTCGTTTCGCCCGCGAGGTTGCAGCAATTTAGAGGCTTTGATGTCAGAAAAACCAAAAGTGTTTTGGGATTTAGTATATACTTACAAAAACAATGACATTAGTAGCTTAAGTATGCAAAAAGGTTCAAAATGCAAGCATTTTTGGGCAAACGCCGGCTAAGGGTGCGATAAAAGATCACTCAGACAAAGAATGAATTTTTCCATTTTTTTCGGAAAAAATTCTTTTTTTCCGGTCATAATTTTTTCCGGAAAAAACAACCTGATATTTACACATGTTCTGTTTATGTTGTGATTGTGTATGTGCTGTGTGTGTTTGACTGTGCAAGGGTTGACCTAAGGGAAACTCTTGAAAATTTTTAAAATTTTGAGCGTTGACCTTTAACGCAAAAGTCTCGATAACCTCAGGTTAACACTCGAAAATTTTCGTGTTAATAACCTGATGTAGCATTTTCTGTGGGAGTTCGTGACATTTTATTGTGGATGCTGCATTGATGGGCTGTCGCCCACAAACTCCCCGCAATTTACTATTGAACACGTACAGTTTAATAATGTAACATTGATACTGTGTTTTTCGCAGTTTTAGTATGACTGAGAACCGCTCAGTGTGCGGGGGGAGGGACGGCAGTCCGCCATCCTGATTGGCAGGGTGCCAATAGGAAGTAGTTTCTTTTCAGAAGCGGAATTAAAATCTAATATTTTTGCCGGAGCTGGAACCGGAATCAGAATTCATGCTTAATTCTATTAAAAAGTAAAGTGTACGTTTGAATTGACTTTTTAAACAGTATGCCTGTTTGCATTGTTCACAGCTTAGTAAAAAATGCTTGTATAGCTGATTGTATTAGCGATCTGATAGTGTAAACTTAATATATTAATAGATGTCAACGAAATCTCAAAGCACTGAATCAGCTTGGCCTTAGTTTTAAACGCAGTTAAGCATTTTTAATATTTCAGAACTTTAACTATGAAGTCTTGTGAAACAAAAAATAACTGAACCCATATTTTTGTAAAGTAACCAATTCTGCGGAATGTCGTTTTCACTGCAGTAAGGATACTGTTGGGCCAAATGTCGAACTATATTTGAAAATTTGTGTGCCAAACATCACATCACTGCTTGCCGCTATTAAGTAGCATTTAAAGTTTAGATTTTGTTTTATTCGTTTAATAATGTAAAATTTAACCTTTTCAATTACAGTTACACCTTGATAATTAGCGGAATAATTTGCTAACTTTGGAGTCGGTATATCACTATTTTCTAGTTGAGTATTAGACATGATACACTAACAAACACCATATATCTCCGTGAAAAATGACTATTTCACACGTTCGTACTCACAAAAAAGAAATTATCTCTATGAGGTTGGATTTAGAGAGGCGGGCCCTGAACACGTTATTGTTTTACCGTATGTTGAAATATGTAGCAGTTCCAGTCGCAAGCTTTATATATTTGAAGTGGCGTTGACTTTTACGTCGCATTCCTTATTTGTAATCCTACACCTCAGGCATATAATGCGCAAATAAGTAAAGCACCACCCTGAACAGGTCAGCGATGAGGAACAGGTCAGCGATGATGGTCCCCCAAACCAAAATCCTGGCTAAGCCCATGTATCTGTTTGTTTTGAATTTCCTAGTAAATGTTTTCTGGACCTTAAAGCACGATATTAGAAAAAGCTAAGAACTTCGCCGGATGTTTTTCAAAATGGCGGTTTACGCCTTTTAAAAGAAAAATGTTGCATTTCAACGTGCTAAATGACAAGATGCTCAGAAATGTCGTTATATTGGTAGTGTTAGAAGTGAAATTGAACTAAAGCTAATTTTTCGCTAACATTTGTTTTTCACATCAACCTTCGGTGTCGCATAAAAATGACCCCAAATATGACCTGCGGACCCATTTTATTGAGGTCCAATTTTTATACTACTGGTATGCGAAAAAATGACCTTATCGAAAAGTGAAACCCCGTTCAGTTTTATACAGCACTGTATTAAGAATTATTTTCTGTGGAAATAAGTTGCTTTATTCTGGCTAATATTCTTAAGGTCTGCGAAAGCTAATATTTTAGATAGCTAAACTAAGCAAACCATTCTTACTGCGCATAATTTGAGGAACAGACGATGAAGCTAATTTAAGTCCAAGAAAAAATTTACTAGAAGGACATAAGTAGCCATTATTTTGTTTTGGAGACCACATCGCTGTACTGTTAAGTGTCGCGCTTTACGTGCTCTGCATTTTATTCCTGAAGTATGTGATTACAAATAAACGATTTGCAAAAATCAAAGCTGTTTCAAATATTTATAGTTTGCGACTGGAACTGTTACGTATTTCAACATTAACTTGCTGTAAAACAGTTCGCCTCTCAAAATCCAACTTCATGGAGATAATTTCTTATTTCTGAGTACGGAACTTGTAAATATTAGCCATCTTTCTTGGAGATATGTGGGGTTTGTTGGTATATAATGTCTAAACTCAACTAGAAAATAGTTTTCCAAAGTTTTGCCACTGCCGATACCGATTCTTATTTTCAAATTACGCCGATGCCAAACCTACATGTACTGATACTGATGTCGATACTAGTTTTAATACAATCATGCTTAAAGAATGCTAGTATTACTAAATTACATGGTCGTAAACGTTAAGACTTGACGTTTAAAAATCGGACCCCCAAAATGTTTCCTGGGTTCTTTTTTGACGGGTCCATTGTCATGCTACACTGGAGCTGGCCATGTATACTTTACTGGCGTCTTACAATTCCACCGCTCCAGCTAAAAAATTTATAGGCTTTGTTTGTAGTGGGATTTTGGTATTTCCGGATTTAGTGATTTCATTAGAATTCATCACAAGCCATGTCTTCGGCGTAGGCTTAGGTTTATGTTTAGGATTAGGCAATCCCTTGGCTCACGAATAGGTTTACAATTAGGCAAGGCTCCGTCTTAGGTTTAGGTTAGGCAAGACTCTGCCTTATGCTTAGCTATAGAATTAGGGGTATAGGTAGGATCTTGTCTAAGCTTAGGTATAAAAGTTAGAGGTTCCTTAGCCTTATGCTTAGGCTTTGACTTGGATGCGGCTTAGGCTTAGGCATAGGCTTAAGCTGTGGTTTAGGCTTAAGCTTTAGGCTCAGGCATAGACTCAGGCTTAGGCTGAGGCTTTAGGAATAGCCTTAGGTTTAAAAATAAATGTTAATGATCTTTAGGCTAGGTCTTAGGCTTAGGCTTAGACTTAGGATTAAGCTTGAGCATGAGATTAGGTTTAGGTTTACGCTAATCCTTAAGGAGCATTCTTTGGTTTAAAAGCAAGCTTTGATTAAACCTTACTTGAATGGCTTGGCTTATGTTTAGGCTTACGCTGACTTTTTAGGAATACGCTCTCGTTTGAACACAGATAAGATCTTAAATGACCCTTGAGTTAAGTCAGACTTAGGCATAGGCTTAGGTTAGGCTTGGGTTTAGGCTTGAGCTTAGGTTTAGGCTTGCGCTTCAGGAGCATGCTATGGTTTAAGCATAGATTAGACCGTAAATGTCACAGGCTTAGGTTTTAGGCTTAGGCTGAGGATTTAGGAATAGGCTTAGGTTTTAACATAGATTAGATCTGAAATGACCCTTGGACTAAGTGTTAGGTTTAGGTTTAGGCTTAGGCTAATGCGGGGTTCACGTTATAACTGGGGCAGTCAGGTCACGTTTTATCACATGCTGATTCGACATCATCATAAATTTTTGTTACCATCATATGATACGGACAGGCAAAAGTCAAATATCATGTGATATTGCTATATAAAGCACGGGATTGCTGAATATCATATGATATTCCAAACTATCATCATATATCATATGATATTCAGCAAAACGGATTTGGAGTATCAAATGATATTCATTATGTAGTTTAAGACGTATCATAAGACAATCCACCAAAATTTGAATATTCCCGCCAACATTTGAATTTTCCCGCACAAATTTTAAATTTTCCTGCCAAAATTTGAATTCCCGCCGTATTATTAGTGTTGTTATTTACATTGTCTCGTAATATTATATGATACTAAAGGCACATGCCTGTTAGTATATGATATTCCGCCATACGCAAAGCTAGTTATGCAACTGACTCCGTAGACATTTTTAAAATGATCATATGATATTGACAGACAATGTAGGGAATATCATATGATATTGAAAGCAGGGTGCAACCAGAATTACAAAATACTGGAACCAGAAAGTTAAAAAAACCCGGAACCGGAGCCGGAAAACTTTTTACCGAAAGATTCATTTTTAAGCGCTATTATATCACTTTAATGCTGTAAACACACCATTTCGAATGCCAAAATAAAAAAACAAATGCAATAGGTGGAAACATATGATAAATTATGGAGTGTAGCACAATTTGAAATTCTGGCAATACACGCTCGGACAATTTTAGATAAATAAAGTTCGAATTATATGCCAATTTTTCTTAAATTTGCGAATGAGGAAAAATTTTCAATACCAGGAAAATTCCGGTGAAAAAATGCCGGATTTCTTACATGAACCGGACAGTGAAAAACATAAAATTTCCCTACCTTAATCAGAATTCCGGTCGCACCTTGTGTGACAGACAAAACGTGACCGATACGGGATGATAGCAGAAAACCACTGTTTTTTCAATTGGGTTACATCGCAAACAAAATGTTACCCAATATGTAGAACGTGACAAAACATGACCCAGCTGCACCATTTATAACGTGAACCCCGCATAAATTTTAAGCTCAAGGTTAGGCATAGCTTTAGGTTTAGGCTCTAAGAGCATCCCACCTTTGACCATATCCCGAAATCCCAAAATCCCACCTCCGATCACATACCGAAATCCCAAAATCCCACCTTCGACCATATCCCGAAATATCAGTATCCCATCTTCGACGATATCCCGAAATCCAAAAATCCCAAAATCCCATTTTGACAATATCCCGAAATCCCAAAACGTCACCTTCGACCATACCTCAAATTCTTGTGACGGATAGTGGTATTTTTGGATGGCAGGAAAGTTTTACCGAAAATTTAATTTCAGCCCAATTTCACTTGTAGTAGGGGAACGGGAAACCTACCAAATATGGGCATTATCCACGATAACATGGGCAATTATATGTCATTCATCTGTTGCAGGATGGTCGAAGTTCTTCTGAATATGGACATCACAAGCCAAATATGAGCACACTGTACTTGCTATTATATATCCTAATAAAATCGCTTTACATTAATCAAGTTTTCAAAACATGTAATGCCGCAATCGTTTGGTTTGAAATAAAAATAACGGAAATTACTCAAAATCATTGAAAATTTTGTGTGTATACCTTATTTTTGTAGAAAGATCTACGCCACCTGGCAAATTGGGGGACCTTTTTCCATGCGAAACCGGAGCGTGATGATAAACAACAATGTTATCGAAAAATTCTTTTTAGCCCGATTTCACTTCTTAAAGAAATTGGCGAAGATCTTAGCTTTTGCTACCATCGTTCTTTTTGATTAGTTCAAACACAAACAATTTGTTAATAAAGTTTTACCTTTCACTTTTCGTACTCAAAGTTATCAACACCTAGACTAACAGAATATTTCGCAAAAAAACTTCATTTAACACCAGATATAGATGGTAAATATAACGGATTTTAAGACCTGAACCAAAATTTCGGTTGCACTTAAAACTATTCGTGCTAATTACCGCAGCATGTTCTATTATGTCGGTAAATATATAGGTTATGCCATAATGTAAAAATGTCCTAAATATGACTACTGATTTCTACACTTTTTTCAGTTAGGCTCAAGGAACACCGAACATTGCTCAAAACATACAATTAGGAATAATTGACATTTATTCACTCTAATTATGGTTTAGGGACTCTATCCGCTTTCGGACTCTTAAGGGGGGGTTCCTCTTTTATTACTCCCTGTCTTATTCATGTCACTACAGTATTTAAGTTATACGCTTGAATCAGCGCCTTAAAGTTTAACTATGTGCAGAATTGCAATAAGCTCTGAAAAATATTGTCAGGGACACGGTTCCCTCGAATGGTAGTCAGTTCTGTTACTGGACAATGAGAACTGTACGATTACTGTAGTGCATTATTATTAGGGACACTGATTTCGGACCAATGACTGAAATCATTTACGTCCTACCTAGCACATGAGGATTTAAGAGGTACTAATAACCAAGAAGGCCTTGACAGGCCCATAATAGGTAATTAAGGGATAATTTCCTTTAAATTTACGTATTCGTTATTGTTATTCTTTTTCTTTTATCTGGAATTTTGCTTTTTTATGTCCTGCAATTGTTTTTTGGTATTTGTGTTTTGTTTTACGTATATGCCTACTTTATGTTGATTGAATTGCCGGGATCTCAGTTTAGTATCCTTTTAAATTTTGGCCCTCCCAACATAATGACTAGATGTTGATTTGAAAGATGACTAGGAGGTCACTAGAAATCACACCGTTTCGTTGGAATTTGAACTAGACACTATTTGCTTATTGACTAGAATACACCACCCATGTACTGACTAGATCCACGTTTAACTAATGACTAGACATACCACCCCAGAGTTGACTAGATGTTACCTGACTAGTAATTGAATCCAAAACAAAAGCACCAGTCACTAAGTGTTTCCTTTCCGTTGGATTAGAATTTTAAATTTTCATCGTCTAGCGGTTTGCATCTCTGAAGAGACAGGGGCAGAGGAAATTTCAACACAAGTTGAAACTCGCTAGGAAGAACCGTCGCTCGACGGATACGACGAAATGGGGGCACATTCCTAATAGAGACAGAGCGCAGCCCTTGAAACTCGTTTTTCTTGCCTATCCTGAGGGCTGGATGGAGCCTTGACTATGCGCGGGTCGATTCGATTAGGGAATTTTCGGGTTGGCCTACTAGCTCCCCTAATTTGATCTCCGGTATACATATGTGGTACTATATATACGTAAGAGTCTATATATAGGACGGAGTGTACACTAGATAATGTGTCTACACGTATAGTGTATTTATTGCGTTGAGAACCGCCGGGCCACCGGTAATTCAGACCTACGGGGGTGGGACCCTTTGGCACATTGTTGCGCGGTGTAATCGCCTACCCTCGCCTGCACCCGGGTCAATTTTAACCCAATCTTACGGTGGGACCAACGGGACTGCGACCTCCAGATCAGATGCCCTAGGGTTCACAACTTTCCACGGGGTGCGACCCTTCCGCTTCGTGTTTACAATCAATAGACGCTCCAATCTTTATTACACTCACCGTTAATGATTAATACGTTTGCTCGGCGAGTGGAGACCAGAATTTGAAATGTCTTATTAGTGCAGTGAGTTTCAAGAAGGGGTTTGTTTGTCTCGGGGGTGAGCAGCGTAATTTTCAAATCTTGTCAGAAAAAATGGAGGGATCTGTGCCTTGCAGTGTTCTTAAGAGAAGTTTGATTCCTGCAGGGGTTGTAGGTTTCTAAGGGGCATGGCCTGTCTGGTAAACGAGTTAGAGTGCGTGCTGGTGAGCTGGGTGCAATTTTTGTCGGGGACTTTAGATTTTCCAAATTACGTGATTTTTGGTCCTAAGGACAAAGATGCACTTTTCGTTTTTTTAGACTTCGACTTCTAAAATAGTCCTATTCGATTCAGCTCCTCGAGTGGATCAAGGAAAATACCCACGGCCCTACCTTATACTAATATTTGAAAAGTTATGGACAGTTGAAGTTTCGGAATTTAGCGTGTAAACATTTACGGATCCCGGTCCAAAAAACGCGATTTTCACTTTTCTGAAGTTTGGCCCTCAAATTAGTGTCATTCGATTCAGCTCGACGAGCTGATAACGAAAACCACCCTGAATCCCGTCCGCAAACTAATAATTAAAAAGTTCTGGCGGATGAAAGATTTTGGAATTTTACGTGTATGTACTTTTACGGATCGGATCCTAAAAACGCGATTTTCACTTTTTCACAACCCACGAACAAAAGGGGTACCATTCGATTCCGCGCATTGCGCTGAGTAAGAAAACCACCCCAAACATGGTTTGCAACTTAAAACTTAAAAAGTTATGACCAATTAAAAATTTCTATATTTTACGTGTACACGCTTTACGGATCCGGCCCGAAAAACGCGATTTTAACTTCTTCGAGATACAGATATAAATTTAATACTATTCGATTCAGCTCGGCGCGTAGAGCAAGAAAACCACCCCGAACATAGTCCGCAAACCAATGGTTCATGAGTTATGGCCGATTCCAGGTCGTCCTATTTTACACACATACACGTTACGGATCTTACCTCCCAAAAATGCAATTTTCACTTTTTTGGGGCATGGCGGTAAATTTGGTACCGCTCGATAGCCCGTACTGAGCTAGTTAATAAAACTACCCCAAACAGGTGCCGCAAACCAGTACTTAGGAAGTTATGGCTTGTTCAAGGTTTTAGAGATTTACACGTATATATGTTAAAGGACGGATTTTCAAGAACTGCAGTTTTGACTTTTTTGGGGAAGGATAAAAAATTGAGACCACAGGTCTTGTCGCGCCCTCGGTGACCCATCTTTCGTCCACTTTGGTTCGACCACCTGAGCTCAGGGCACCTTCCCAGAGTGTTTAGCATTTGCACGCTTACATTTGAGGTGTAATCCGGCTCACTAGTTTCGCACCAGCTTTTGGGTTTGATGATTTTGGCCTGAAGTACTAAGCTAGACGGGGTCCATCGCAAGTTATTTTGTTAGCTGTTATGATGGGAATGTTTTAATTTTTCTACCTGATTGCTTATGAATTTACATTCTTTGCTATGTTTTTATGCTGTATCCCTGTTTTCTTGTTGATGGTCTATTGTCACCGTGCTTAACAACCCCTCCTTTTAGCTCGTATGGGTGCACCTTGTACACTCTTAATGTAGGACAGTATTTACCAATGTTATTGAGTATAGGGGTGAAATAGTATGAAGTCGCACTTAAGAGGCACCAGTTTTTGTCCCGAATCAAATTATTGTGTGAACTGTAGAATGAAATTCTCGCTGATAATGGCATCCTCTTGTCCCCGCACCCGCTTTTTGTTACAAACTGAGTGCGACCCCCATCTTAGACGCTGCGTGTTAAAATCAGTCTCTGAAAATAATAGCCAATCATTGGCTTCTTGAGCAAACTTGAACACTCAAATTTCATTGGCCTAGGGAGTCTTAGTTGTTTAACCAATGGTGACGCTGCAGCTTTGCTGTTTCTTGCATTCTGATTGGTTGTGGATAACTGCGAATGAGATGAGGGCCACGCGTGGGTATAAAAGCGCACTGCACGGGCTGTGCAGTCAGTTCAGTCTTAAATTTTTCGGTTTTAAAAGTCGCGTGCTCGAGCCGCGACAGCAAACCGAGCTCACTACACGCGGTGGCGACATAGCGTGTACGTGAGTCTCGGGGCGCTATTCGACAGGGGATAGGGGGTACGTATATATTTAAGGGGGGCTATGTCAAAAAGGGGGGCCCAGCTAGGACTATCTGACTTTCACGAAGGGGGTGTGGGGTGTTAAATTATTTTGGGCTCAAAGTTTGCCTATCGTTACCGATAACGTGGGTACAAGGTTTTCCTGTAAAATTTAGGGTTTCTTTGAAAATTCAAAAAGGGGAAACAAACTTAGAGGCATCGTGAAACTGCCGATAAGGCGAAATAATGGAGCAATACCAGCTCTAAAGGAGCAACTAAAATTCCTGGTATCCTAGTGATACCCGCTTGTATTCAGGTATTGGTTGTCAAGAAGGGCTGGAAGGCCAAAACTGCCTCGTGCTAAGCACCAGGTCTTGTCTGACAAAAGAACTAAGCGCCTAGCCATCTGAGAAAATTTTAGTGTACCCCGTGGCATGAGAAGGTTCTGACCAGGCCCCAGCGATCCTGTTAATCTAGAACCTGCAGACTCGCTTGGCAACCGAAACACTGAATGCACAGCCCGTAACCATGGCAGAGTAAGACTAAAATCACTAAGCGCTTAAGAAACAGTAGCAGCAAGCGGCGACCTTCAGAAAATTCCGTTGAAATCTTTTCCCTCCCCTTTCTGGTGGTTTGCATGAGCATAAGGGTTTAAATCTAAAATTTGTAAGTTAAATTAATCTTGAATTCTTTATTTTGCCTTTCAGCAGTTATTTTCTAAGCCACTGCTAGCTACTCTCTTACGCAGCACTCAGTGCTAGCAAAAATCAACGACTCACAACAGCAAAATTAGCTTGAGACCTAAAACTTCCGCTAAGGCGTAACTTTATTTAATTGTATCTTTACTGTATGTACTGTATAAAGATATGATAAACCAAAACTCCAATCTTAGTTTGGTAATGTACCACGAGCGGTTTTGAACATTTCAAATTCCTGGCCTTGAGCCATGGCTAATTCAAAGTTTTAACCAAGGAACCAATTTTCTGTAGAACCTCAAAAAAATTTTGTTCAAATTAGCGACGTCGGAACTCGACAATTAGAGTTTATTCAGGAGAGAAAGCATAAAATTTGCAATCCCAATTAACCACCACGGACAAAAACTCAATTGTTGCTGGTACGAATTAGCAACGCATACAGGTGTTTAAGGAAGCTTAGGCGTAAGACGATATCGGAATTTTGTGACTCTCAAAACCCGATATCACACCGGGGGACCGTCATCCTCTAGGCAAGTAGCTTATTTTGGCAGATCCACGGCCTCGAACACCCGTGAGAGTATCATCTCGGATTCGTCCGCAGGGATACTCGTTGATCGTACCCGTAACAATATTGCCATTTATTCCAGTGTCTATTAAATTTTGTTTTTTGATAGCATCAAACGTAACTGTCAAAATTGTGTAAAAATCGGGAACATGCATTGAAATAATGATGTTTCAAAAAATCTATGCTGGCCTGGGTTCCATTTGAAGACTCAGAGAGACTCTAAAGATGACCTTTTTATCTGCGCTACTTTAAGTGCTTTTGAAGCAACTAAAATTGAAACTGCAGTACGTTCAGTGCATACGTAAGTGTAAATACACAACATAATGGAACGTTGAGCTAAAGATACGATTAATAATTCTTCAAATCCGCAAACTTTTTAGTTTAAAAACATATAACTAAATCTACTAAATGAAAAACGTCTAGCCATAATTACCAAAATGTCCGCCGGTTTTTGCAGCCAGTTTGAATTCTGAAATATATAACTTCAGCGTTTTCGCGAGAAGTTTTCACACTCGCATTTATGCGTAGCATTTTTTAGGAATAAGGTTCAATTTTTCTATGCCAAAATTAATATTTAAGTATTTTGTACTATGCAGAATAGATGAAGCTCATTTGCAGGTCTATTGTGTGGATAATATAATGCTAATATTAAGCAACATTAAAAATTATTCAGCTGACAATTGCGGGATTTTAAATGATAAATTACAATGGCAATTACGCAAGTTTGTAGGTTATCAAATTTTAACATTAGGAATCTACGAATTTTTATTTTCTTAAGTACAATTTTAGCTGTCGAAATCTGCACGTACGAGTAGTTTTTGCGCCGAAACGTGCAACACGCCGTGTTGACATAAAGCACTGAAACATAAATATGCATGCATACATACCTTTCTGGCATTCAGCACAGTCAATCCATTGGACGAAAGGAACGCTTTTAACCGAGGTTGCGTTGTAATGTATGTTGTATTCAGTCTCGGTTTCACCGTTGTGCTTGTCGTTCGCAGAACTCAACTGATCACAAGACCTGGGTTGCTGGATTTGCATGTTTAGTTTTTTCGGTTTAACAGACAGTTCGACGTTTAATAGTTTTTGCATCTGTTCTGAAGAAGACTCGTCAATCGGTGGAAAACGTTTAATTGTATTCTTGTATTCTGAAACGCTTATTTGTATTTGCAATTATTCATCATTTTATAAGCCAAAGGTGAAAGGTTTGATCAAAAGTAATACAATACTTAGCGCAAAAATTGTCATTTTTTCCTTGTAATATTGGTAATAATCGTGCAATTTTTTATATGCGTAAAATCGTAACGTATATACATTGTATACACATTGCTGTTCAGAGGTAAAAACAGTTTCACCGCAACTGAAAACACGTCAAGCATATAATTATTTTACCATTATCTTCTGCAATTTTGGCGCAGCATTCGTCTCTTGTACTGATCCGTTGTGTTAATATGTCAGATGCTCTGTCCGAAATAACGACGGTAGGTGAAGAACCAAATGTGCCTGCCACTTTTTTTGATTTTTCGCTTAGCTTTTGTAAATTAGTAGATGTTGCTGGTTCACGAATCAGAAGTAATTTTGTACCAGTTGTAAAAGTTTTGGATTCTGATTTGATCAAAGGTTTATGTTCTGTTATGAACTGTCTTTCGACGGATGATACTTTTTTGCATTTATCAGTCGATTCTTGTTGAATTTGCAAAATTGCGATTTCTTCGTCCGCAGATATTTCGCTGCTTAGATTTTGATTTGCTTTCGGTGTCGCTTCTACAGCAGATGTTCCGATTGCTATTAAATTTGAAGTTGACACTACAAGAGTGGCGGATAGTTCTGTTATACTACTTGGTGATTTTTGAGGCGCTGAAGCTTTAATCATCTTTGCAGACTCTACATGTTTTGGAGTAATTGCTTGTAGTCCGTGAGCACTGTCAATCAAGGTGGTAGGACACCACTGTGTGAAGAAGGAAATTTGATTTGTATTGATTTCTGTCCGAGGAAGTTGAAGTCGCGCGGCAGACTTATACCTATACCCATGGATTGTAGCGGCACGCTTCAGACCACGGGATTGGTGATGCGACCTATGTATACTATATTTACTCAGAAGTAAGTTGTTGTAGAAAAGTCCTCCTTGGATAAGTGACATCCATTATGTTATTATGTTAAGTGATAAGGAATTTCGGTAGGTTAATTTTCAAATGTAAATCTCATCAGAATTATACATTAACGTCTAGTCACAATGCTCAATTTTAAAGCTAAGAATTTATCTTTATTACCTGAACTAGAATCACAGCATTTACAAAGCTGGTAAGTTGTTTACCAATTATTGCGTGACATATATGTTTATGCATATCATAGTTCAGTACTTACTAAAAATTTACGCAGCGTTCTTTACAACTACAAGCCGCACTATGCAGTGCAGCAGAGTAAATTTTTTCGTCAATTCAGGTGCCACAGCGCCTTAAATATTAAATTGGGCGCCTAAACATTCCCTCATATATAATTGTGAAAGTGGCTGCTAAAATTTCCATGTCGTTTATAAAATTTGTTCAAAAGCTAATTTAAGCGTAGCAAAACAAGAAACTCAGGTGTTTTTAATTTGGTGCTGAATCGCGTCTCATCTCAAAGCAACTTGAATGTGTCACAAATGAGAGGTTTTCCAAAAACACAAAATTTTTCATTTGCCATTGGTCCCTCTATTTTGGAACTGGCGCCTGAAAATTTATTGTCAGTCGCCATTTGGCGGCTAGTATAAACAAAAAATAAACCTCAGCAGTGCAGCATCCGCTTATTAATAGCATGCCACTTCGGCAAGAATGTTTCCGGTTTTTGAATTGGTGTCTATCGCAACCATAAACGTTTACCTCTCCAGCTTAGTTACTTTGAGGCGAGATTCAAGATCGATGGCTGGAAATGCGAGACGATTACGAGTTCTGTCAAAAATTGTCACTGTAGGAGCCCCCACACTTCCGTATGGCAGTCGATCGTGATTGTTCACAGATTGTGGCAAAGCTGACGCCTTTTTATGGGCAGAATAATTGCTTCGAAAACTTCCACCGGTCGTTCGTCTGCATGCGCCATGTAGTCGTGTTCCAGTTGCGCCGCTCCCATGCGTACGAGCAGTGTAACCTATAGGGAGAAATGCGACAAACTTCAAAATAAACACTTTAAACAACTATAACAACAGAAACTTTCCACGACACAGTTTTGTTTTATTTCCAGTTTCTGTACTTTCCAACACAGGTTTCTTATGCTTTTCTGTTTTTTCATATATATTCAGAATGTATCAATTTTGATGAATAGTTTAAGAACAAATACTAATGAAGCCTTCGTAAAATCATAAAACCCCAGTTGCATTTAACTTTACACTAGCAGACTAATCGGATGGTTTTGCGTGAATCGTTTTAGTCCCAAGAACAAAGAACCAGATTGAAATACTTACTCTAAGTCGTACAAACATCAGCCCATATTACTTATACCGGTGTCGCGCTTTCAGCAGCGGCCCAGAAATTTCTAAATGGGCGGGATGGTAAATATTTTCAAACGCAATTTTTCTCCAAAAAATTTTCTTAGCGGGAAAATTTTAATGTAGGACCCTATTTTATAACGAAAGTATTATGATGAGAGGACAAATTGTAAGGTAATGATGACCATATTCATTGTATCACAAAAAATTTATGTGGGGAGTGGGAAGAAATTGTAAGGTAGGGGTCCTTTGACATTTTTCTTATCCCGACCGGATATCCGGTGTTCATCTGTAGTCTATATCATACTGTTCTCAGTAAACTGGCTATCATCATTCTCGGATACACGAAGTGTTAACTCAGAAAAACTTTGTGTTAAATAAAAGAGCTAAAACGTCCCAGAGGTAAATTAGCGTTGCGTTGAATTACGGATAAAGCTAGACCTGTGTGAAACCCAGCCGTATATCGAATTCTACAGAAACTCAGGGCCAGGGCCGTAGAGGTTTCTATTATTACAATTTTTGCTTAGGCTTAGGGATACGTTTAATCTTCTGTTACGCCACTAAAAGTAACATTGACCGAAATTCAATAAGGACGCACCAGTTTTATTAAATGTCCGAGCGTCAAAAAAGCAGAACACGAAACTGATTGAGACGAAATAGCAACTGATTGTGGTTTAATATTCTGACTGAGGTTTGGATACAGAATTGTTTTCGTCAATTCCAGCTACTTTGGTGGTGAAACCATGCAAATTATTCCAAAAAATTTTTTAGACAAAAGCATTTCGGATATCCGGATATCCGGATACACGTTTCATTTTGGATACCTATCCGTATATTTTTCATATCCGGATATCCGGATATCCGGTGCCCATCTATAGTGCCTAGAGAAAACTGAGGACTCCTTCGTCATAGGGTCAAAAATTGATAAACGCAAGAAATGTGGTTGGAAAAATGACATACCGTTCGACGCGGCTTGACGTGACAAACACAGTGTCGAAATTTTTTCTACAATCAACTTTACAAAAAAACCGTCATGCATGTCACGGGATACTAATGGGCATTTATGCGAATATCAAGCCTAAGCAAAAAAGTTTAGTCCAAAACATAAACTGACTCTATATGTACAAATAAGGTTTTTTAAAAGTGAGGGCTACAAAGGGTCCTAAAGAGAGAAGGCAGGGAGTGTGAGAGAAACTTGGCGGGGATTGTAACGAGGGAAGGGAACCCCCGCTTGCCAATATGAAAAGTCTGCGGTTCATTCCTTGTACTTCGGGTTGCTGTTGCCTGCTTTGTGTAATGTATGTTGGTTGCTAAAGTCTTCCCTAAAACTAACTGATAGAGGGGATACCAGCACATTGGGTGAATCTAAGTTGTTACTGTTATTGTTAGCAGAAGGCGTCTTCAGAAGAGAACAAGGTACCATCTGCTATTCAACCCATCCCCCATCTTTTGTTTCGTTCTTCAAATGTATTTCTGAGGTAGTCTCGTCTAAATATGCATGACAGCGCTGGTTTTTGAGGTGGTACTTATTGAGAATTATATACATTGTAATGGTGAATGTGAGAAGTTCGTGATTTTGACTAAGCCCGGTATCCTGTATCACGCCTTTATGCAGTTCTTTTCTCGATGTACGCTTATCGCTCTGATTCAGTAACGCGGCAGGTTAATGTTTATTAACCCTCCCAAATCTTTTATAACACCGAATATATACAAGCAAATAACAGGTTATGCAATTTAACTTGAGTCTGGTTCGAAATCCTTAAAATCTATGCCTGCATCCGTCTTAATCCAGCCACTGCCTTCCAATTACCAAACTTTTACAATCCCAGAAACTCCGTGCAATCCTAACCCCGTTAGAATTACACCCCAGTTTACAACCGTGCACCCTAACCCCGTTAGAGATACACCAAATTTTCCGACCAATCTAACCCCGTTAGATTTGGCCCAATCTGTTGTAGAATAGTGGACCTAACCCCGTTAGATTCACTAGATTAAGTTTTCCCAGTTCTCCTGATATCCCCGATTTTCCGTTAACACATGACACCAGTATTCTATACTGGGTAAACCTGCGCCGTGCGCAACACAAACGAACACAATATGCCCTGATTTCCTTCACATATTAAGCCACCGTGACTATACCTAAACTTAAATCCAATCAAGCCTTACTTACCCGTTACCAGTCAATACCCAATCATTCCGTAAATAAACTAGAAAAAATTTAGAAATGTAAACTCCAGAAATTAAAAAAACGCCACCGTTTTCCACCAGCTTAGCACTAATAATGATTCGGTCCCGGCTACACCCTGTGCGTCTCGACCTAATTTGCATACAGATCGACACCCAGAATCGTGTGTCCGCCGATGCCAAATGAAATCCACAGTCATACAGTCCGCCGATGCCAAATGAGGTCCAGAACAACAACAACAACAACAATACATTGAGACACTCACAAAACTAAAGCACCATTTGGGTTTTGACATAGCCTAGTTATGTTGACGCAACAGCAACCAGAAATAAATGCAATTATATGCAACGGCCACGCAGGGCCCCGGTAAGTTTTACATTGCGGACGCAGCCGCCATAGCATCAATGTTACCTGTTCTTCCGCTTTGTAACAACGTCTAAGCATAACTTAAGTTCTAAGAGTGACTAGGTGGAATACGATTTCCTTTCCGGTTGCCAAAGTGTGCAGTTGCATCTTCGTAAGCGGTCTTGAACAAGACGCGAATTTGGTTAACATTAAACTGTTTGAATCTATTAATCGCTGCTTCACCGGTTTGTTAAGTTCACGTTGGGCGCCAAAATATGTCAGCAAGTTGACTGTTTGTAATTGACAATAATGAGTTTATTAAAAAACTTTAAATAGCATATAAGTCGTATATCAAGACTGACGAAAGGTGGACCAAAAACAAAATTAAAAATTTTGTCTGCTGAGAATCAATTCATTTTTTAAGCTTTTCTTGTTTCTTCGCAAGAACTTTTTCGTTACACTTAGATTTTGCGTGAAATAATGTCTCGCATTGTAAACCCAGACCGGTAAAGCTTTTGACGAATCGGAGCGGCGTCTCCTGTATCAATAACATGTTTGACTCTGGTGGCGGTTCCTAAATCGTGGTCTCTTTCCGAAAATATATCTTCAAATTCATAGAGCAGCTGCTTTAGGCCTTCTTGGTCCTGCGGCTCTAAAGAGCAGCCGGTTAAGTCCAAATTGGCAAATTTACGCGAATGAATTAATTACAGCGTCTGGTAAGATAATTTGCTCAGTAACGCATTGAATTTGTTGTGCATCAATCGTACTGCAATATCCAGTCGCGTATGAGGGTACAGCGTAACAGGGGCCATTGTGGGGTTCAAAATTCGTACGGGAACATTATCGGTGTCATCGGTGACAACAATAGCCGGAGCAGCAACCAAATGGCGCTCCGCTATACCGCTTGCTGGATTAAAAATTATTGGATTAAGCTTTACGCAATTGCAAGAACCGTTTACCACAGCTTCATTACAAGCCGGAATGAAATACGGTCTTTCAAAGTAACATAAACTGACTCCAAATCCTCTTCCAAACTGCAGCGTATAGCTGTCATAATCAATACTAAATTGACCAATATTTGTTAGGCAATCTAGTCCCAAAATAACATCATACGGCAGTGAATCTGCAATTGCTAAGGGGCCATTATAGCTACCAGCTACTAATGAAACATCAGCACGCAAGGACCCACCTATTTTCATTAACTGACCACTAACGGATCGCACAGTTGTATTTTTTATTACTGTTCGGTCCGTGGCAAGTTTATCCGCTGGTTCTTTGTTAATCAACGATATTTGCGCTTCAGAATCAGTGCTGAGTCTAATTTCAGGCGATCCTATGGCTAATTGCAACTTTGTAATAATAAATCGCAAAAATATTTGCCAAAGTATATTGATTGTGACATATATACTGCACATAAATATCCAAATTTGGAAAGGATCAAAAATAAATCCATCAAAATATTCCGCGTTGTACAATATTTGCTGACGTTCGGCTTGCTGTTCTCACAGAATGCTGTGATTCTGATGTTATTCCAAGGATAGATAGCACCTTTTTCTGCTGGTTATAAGCGAAAACAAATCATTCAACGATGACCGCGCACGGATTTTGTCGAGGCGGTACATAACGACCGGATGAAACAGTACTTGTGGAATATTTCCGACTGAAAAAGTTTCCCAAAGCGTAGGAAGCTCGGGAAACTTGTTTAGGAGCCAAAGAAATCCGTTGACAAAAGAGACGAAAGGTTTTTGACGTAAACTAATTGGTACTCTTGCCACCTGATTGCAATCCGCGGGCACAGAGTTGTGCTGGATAACGTTATGTCGTAGCATCTAGACAACAGCATGTGAGCTTATCAAAACTTTATCCGTGACACCTTTCCTTGGAGAATCTTCGTCATTAAAGAGTGCTTCAAAGCGCAGTATGGAGACGCCAAGCATAAAACGGTTTCAGCAAGCAGCTTTCATTGACTCAGTTACTCCAAAACGATCACGTGGAAACTTTGCAAATGACAGCCAGCAGGAACAATCGCTAATTACAAAAGCTGTGAGCGTAAGCAATTATCATTCTGCTAAAATGTTTTCAGTACAAGAAGAGACACTGCGATGTTGTATTTTTACATAACTTTCCTATATTTTTGAGAGTAAAGTTTTATTTTAAATATAAGTTTAAAATTTCAAACCTAATTATTTAACGTGCTTTTATCAGGAAAGCAAAGCTTTTCGGTTTGATTTCGGTTTAAATAAACATAGCATCTCATTTTTCTTCAAAAGTATGTTGCTTGGAATTGATTTATTTTCCCTGAACTTAAATTCAGGAACTTACTGAAATGTTACAAGCGGATGACTACGGCCAGCTTATTCTGGACAAATGTGCAACTTCAGAAAGGCTTGCCGACAAAGCTCGAGCAGTTTTGGGAATTATGTGACGTAATCTTTACGATCAATTTAGGTATGTTTTTCAACATCAACAGTATTCAATTATCTTGTTTTTGTAATCACGAAATTGTAAATTATTTCTTAGCGATACAAGTGTTGATTGATTTATATTTAGTATCACACCAACTTATTTGCATTTTTCACTAAGGATTAAGTCATTTTTTATTTACTCGAAGCGTAGAACGGAAAAAGTAGGTATCGAATTAAATAATGACTTAAGCTTTGAAAATGAACGCAAAATATATTTCAGAGCCAAACCACCTATTCAAAAAAGTTTGAACTAGCTGTTGGATTCGTAATTCTTTTTCAAGACCACAAAGATCCGCAAACTAAATAGGGCTGCGTAAGTGACAATATACATAAAACACTATTCGTAGTGCGATACGTACGTCGATTGTGATTAGACATTAACTCAAAATATCACTGTATCTGGAAAGCTGACATATAGATCAATTTTATTGGGGTAATAACAAATTGTTTGCCTATTAGAATATCTATTCCAGAAAATGCCTATGGCACAGCACGTGGGTGTGAGCAGTGGGATCGCTTGCCATTTTTACTATCGGAAAATTTTGCATACGAGCCAAATATTAACAATTGAAATTTTAAAAAAATAGTAAGCTCCTTATGTTCTAGAATAATCAAGTTGTATTTGGTTTAGCATAATGCATAGCGCCTTCACTTATCCGTTTACCCGGTTTTAGAGCAGATGCTGTGTCCGTGAAAAATTCCGTGCATAATACGTTTCAGGAAGGTGTTTATTGCAAAGAAGAGAGGGGCGGACAGTTCGAATGGAAGTGGACTCGAGCATCAGTACATACTACAAAATTATTAGCCCAGTCGCATGTTATAACTTGGTAAGTTTTTGCTAGTTTGTAAAAAGTAATTTAAGCAAAACAATTTTTGTATTTAGGCTACAACAGGCTGCATATACTTATTTTATTTTACATCCTTGAATTGAATCCGTAACAATCGATTATGCTCTTATACAGGGTACAACCGGAGGTCTGCCTCCGGCTCCGGCAGAAAATCGACCTTCGGCTCCGGCTCCGGTCAAATTTTTGCCGGAGGTTCCAGCAATTTCGGTGGTAAAACTTAGCATAATTTTGCAAAATTTATTTGTTCAGCGCGTTTTGTTTCACTTTTGTTACAATTTTCAAGAAAGAATTTCCGTAATTTCGCAGAAAATTAGCGTAAAACCAAACGACTTAACAACATATTATATACTGTTATTGGCTAAAATTAATTAATTCATCATTATTTTTACTACCTAATTTCGTTTCACCTCCGGCTCCGGCAAGTTTCGTTGACCTCCGGCTCCGGCTCCGGTATTTTTCACCTCCGGTTGCACCCTGCTGTTATGCTATATGCACAGTTGTGCCAGTACACAGAGATGGACTCATAATTTCCCGTCGAATAATTTCTTTGGTTTATCGAAATTTAGAAGTTTTGACAATTCGTCTTTGGTCAGTATTTCAATATATTATCAAATGTAAGCTGAATAATTTTTAACACTTGGATATTTCTAAGGAGCAGAAGAGCGATGAGCCTGGTTCGAAAACTATTCAAAATATTTGCTGGATTCAATTAAATGGCAATGAAATCCACAAGAACGAGATATTACTGCGATACAAACAAACATTTTATTATAAGGCGAAAAATTTGTCAACCGAATGATAAATATATTTCCGCGGGCGCGATCATCATAGAGTTTCCATGTTATCAAACTATTCCTGGCTTGGTTAGTTCAAATATTTATTGTTTCCGTATTTCTTGCGTCTACAAATAAAGTGAGAACGTACCATATTCGACAAGAAAATTTTATCACCATATTTTGCTAATCAATACGAATTAACGTGGTAAATCTGCACATTAGTTTATCGCAGCAACGATAATTTTCTTCTACTATTAAGCTAAAGCAATATTTGTTTCGATGCTAATACCTTGTCCGCCGCAAAAATATTCGAATTTATGTTTTGCCATGCACACTCAAAGAAACGCAAGTCGTTACTTCCGTTCCTTGTCTTTTCCAATAATGAACTGCGAGCCGAACTGTCATGTTTAGGTTTCTAAAGATTTTGAAATGTTACATCCTGCTTCAAATAACAAGCTCACAGAGAACTGGACGCGATTGGAAAATAAAGCAGTGGCGATTGCGCGAGAATAATGTGTCGAAGGCAAACAAGCTTTATTTATTGAACAACAGCTCGCTAAAATTTTTGAAATTGATAACTTTAACCCTAAAGATTGAGGTAAAACCGAGTGACAATGCATCTTCCAGCGCTTATGTGAGTGAAGCAATTGAGCGTCTGCATTTAATTTGGCACCGTTTGCTAAAAGTTGCTTGTATGAATGTATCTTGCACCACGGAAGCTTTACAGCTGTTTTGGATGCCTAGCTAGCGATTCAATACTTAATTTTTTCATTTTGACCGGATACTTTACAAATTATATTTCAACATTCACGGTGGGCATCTGATATTATTTCTTATCCGGATATTCACAATTCTTGACGGATATATATCCGTATATCTGTAATTGAACTTTCTACCTAATCTCCCGTGATGATTTCAATTAAATTTTAATTTTAAGTCTTGTATACTTTCGGTTTTTGCGATCTTTTATGGACTACTGCGCAACCAAAAATGTATTTTCAACAGTTTAGAAATCTACAATTTGGTTACGTATTTTGCGCCATATTTTGCGTTGAGAACTGGTTTAGGCTACATAATGTACTATAAATTTCAGGATTATTTTTGGTTAAAATAAAAACTAAGACTTAGAAGCTCTTTTTATCAAACAAAACGAAATTGTATATTGTATAAACGGAACACCTATAAGCTAAAACATGAGCATGGTACCATTAGCACGAAAATTTTGCAAGCGATAAAAAATTTGTAATTGACAAAGGTGGCGCTTTACTTATCGTGGGGCGCGCAAAATAAAACCATTGTTTGTGAATTTTTATGCGGTGCCATGTAAAAATAGTTATGCCGAAATACGGTTCACTATTTTCACTCAAGTTTGAATACAGAATTTCTTTCCGTCAGCGCCAGCTAATTAGCGGTAAAACAATGCAAATTATTTAAAAAATATTTTACGCAATAGCATTTCGGATATCCGGCGGGTATACGGATATATATTTCTTTCCGGATTCATATCCGGATACTAATCTATCAGTTCAACATTAATTTACAGATCGTGTGTTGAAACTGTTGGTTGCGTTGGTTTTCCCTACTAAAACATGGGAAGAAAACTAGGCGTAAAAATATCAGTGCAGGATGCTTACAAACTGTTGATAGATTACAGACCGGTAAGATTTCGGGTGGGTTTACCAGCTGAGTGAGAGTTGCGCATTACTTTACTGTGCCGAACGCCGCCGTGCACCGCCGGACGTTGCCGAGCGCCGCCGCACACCGTTATGCGTTGCCAACTAATGCAAATTAAAATTGCATTTTCTGTAACCTGCTCATTAAGAATTAAAATACTCGCTGTTATTTTGGCATATCCCGATATCGCATAAAAGTTTCCCACAGAATCACGTGAGGATAAAATATGTCATAAGCGGCAACTGTTTTATTTCATACTGGGAAATAATGGTCATTTACTCATGAGCAATGACTGCGCAAGTTTGAACCTTTTCATGGGCAGAATTTACTTTTTGCATTTCGAAGCAGTCAAATGTTTTATGTTTTTCATTAATATTTCA
Organism: Enoplolaimus lenunculus; assembly: GCA_030248215.1. Classification (NCBI taxonomy): domain Eukaryota; kingdom Metazoa; phylum Nematoda; class Enoplea; order Enoplida; family Thoracostomopsidae; genus Enoplolaimus; species Enoplolaimus lenunculus. Next base: position 52,333 of record JASANG010002463.1, on the reverse strand, counting down.
GGTTGGTACCGACGTTCAAACTTTACTAGCCGAGTTTGCTGAGTCCTACAAGGAAAGGCGATCGCCGTATTTGCTTGTAATCGGGAACACCACAGATATCAAAGCGAGTTTTATTGTGGTGGATCACTAAGCGATGCCGACGTCAACCAACCTTGTGGTGGCGTTTGAAGAGCATTTTAAAGTTCATTTCGTGTTTCGCGTTGGTTATCAGCCGTAGCTTCAAAACTTCTTCGAGTTTTTTGAAACAGCAGTTTTCAGAATTCCGCAGGATAAGGAAAGCCCTCATGTGCGAAAAATGAGAATTCGGTTTGCTATTTGCCATTTTGTCACGTAGGAATGATCTTGGTTGCCTTGCAAACTGATCACTTTAGTGTATTGGCATATTAGAATTATTTGTTTCCTTATATGCTATTGTGTTGCATTTATATGCAGTATTGTAGGTTAAGTCTGTTATGTAAACGCGTGTGTAACTTGTTGAAATTACATTATGATAGTAATTTGTAATAACTAATTTTGCCGTAGAAGGAGAACCACAAATAAACAAATATGAAGTTAAATCAGGTAATTTTAATAATAATCTACAAGCTGTTGTTACAGACGGTTCGATTTTTTGTGATACCTAAGTAATAAAAGCTTAAAAACTGATTCAGAGCTATAACCACAAACTCACTGAAGGGAGCAATTTTATCAAAACTTCAGAAAATTTCCCAACCAAATGTGCTTGACCCCTTGGCAAAAAATTCTAACGGGGCAGAAGTCAGACTTTCGGTTGTATCCTGTCTTGTTAATAAATATTTAGTTTGGCAACGTTAAGGTAATACTGCAAGAATAGCGCGATATCTCCATAAACAAACCCACTTAATTCGACAATGTTATTTCTGTTTTACTTAATTTCTCGGTGCTGTAACCGTTTTGTTTTATTTTATAAACAGCTGAAGTTTAGTATTTTGGAGCCTATACAGGAAGCATTAAACCGCTAGGTACGGTTTATTGTGTTGAGCTGTAACAAATAACGTAAAAGGTTTTTCAGTCTAAGTCTAACTTCACCATTTTGGTGTGCTATAACTCTTTTCTTGTACAAGTTTTGACTCGTAGAGAATCAATTTTGATTCAGTTAAAAATATGTTTGACTCATAATAATGACTCAGTTTTAGAGTCAAATATCTGAGTCATCAAAAATGACTGTCTGAGAATCAAATTTTGACTCAGAAAATTTGACTCAATTTCCAGAGTCACTTTAACTCTATGGGAGACAGGCTTCTCCTGACTCAGCTGTCGAGTCAAAAAAGACTCCACAAGAGTCAAATTTGGCTCCGCATTTTTCGCATTGTAGTATTTCTAATAAAACTAGCATTACTGTTGTTAAAACGGAACCAAAAATTCTCTGGTCGATGTACACGCTTGTTACTGATCGAACAAACTGGCACTTGTTGCTGCTGCACAGTGTTAGCATACGAATTTGTAGCATGTTGCTGCCGCATGTTTGACTGGGCGTTACTATAACCGGATGACTGTTGTTGAGATTGACGCTGCGGGCAATAGCGCTCTATATGTCCATTGTTTTTACAAAAATAACAGGTCATATTTGTTATTGCTTGTTGTTGAGCAGGCACGAAATTTGCATTACTCAATTCAGTTGCATTTACGACTTACTGCAGTGGGTTGAGAAACAAAATTCGGCAAATATAAATTTGGTTAACCAAAACGTAGCTAAGGTTCAACAAAACATTCAACAAGACGTTAAAGCCGTACAGCAAGACGTTTATACCGTGAAGCACAAAGTGCATGACGTGCAAGAAAATGTTAATAACGTCCAGTTGAATCTGACACAGAATGTCCAACGTGTAGAACGCAAAATTGACCATAAAATTGACAAAATTCAAAATGATTTAGCTAGTGTCGTTCAGGATACACAAAATCATATTGAGGCATTGCGAACAGATATAGCAGTTATCAAAAATTTTATTACAGCTTGCTAAGATACACAGCAAAGCTTTTAATGCCAAATCTCGGTCATTACAAACTTAACACGTTGAAACACGCGTTAAGTCTATACGTATATCAACACCACTTGATAACATGATCATGCACAATTACTCGACTTAGATAACAACGAATTGTCGCAAGTACCGCAATATCAGAACGATAACGGGCAGAGTCGCGCCCAGATCAATTTGCAGATTAACATTACACCAATCATTGTGCATGCTATTACAACCAACCATTAGTTATTGAGCCATATACTGGTGAATCAGATTTCGATGGATGGTTCAATAAATTTAACCGTCAGCTCGAGGAGCGTGAAATAACATCGCAAAAAGATAAATGGAAATGGTTGCGCAACAAATTAGCTAAAGGCTCAACCGCAGACAATTATTTGGATTATGTCGAACATCCGACACAGTCGTTCACGCAAGATGACTCTGACGTCGTGATTGCACGTTTCCAAAAACGCTTTTCGCATGCAACTACATTTACTAACCATCTTATTAAGTTTCATAGCATTCAACAAAAAGACGATGTAAACGCATCTGCTGAAGAATTATACTATTACTGGCAACGATACATTTATCGCAAATGTTTGAATGAGCTCGAATCACAAGAATTATTGCGAAATACATTTTTAGCAAACGTGACACCTGCAATATTTCACAAATTATCCAGCGGCGGTAACGAATCGTTTCACGAACACAAAACACGTGCTAGCAAAATCAAACAAACACTAAATATGCGAAATGAGCAAAACGCGATTCAGCCAGCGAATAAGTTGAAATCTCAAAACGAGTAGGCAGGTCAAATCCAATGCAGCAAAACAATGGTACAGGTACCGTGAGACAAAATGAGCAACAAAATTCCGGCTCGAATTACGGCTCGAAAAATAGAATTTTGTTATAATCGACTTGTGAAAACTTCAAATGTGCTGATCGTAATTCGGTTCTTCGAATGACATCGATTATGACACAAAGTACGCGATTGATCCGTAATCGCCACCACCATTAACTACGCCAATACCGTTGATTGACTTTTCAAGCTCACAAAATGTACGACAAAACAATGCACCAGCCGAAGTAACGGCTCCGAAAAATACACAAATCATCAATTATAGCGATCATTAAGCAATGCCGAAATGCGAACTTCAACAAATGATCAACCAAGTGAATCACAAATGTGTCAAAATACAACAACTGTCATGGAGCAAACAACTACACCAAAAGAATCGGTAACAATTGTGAAACAGCTTGCAATACGTAAACGCAGTGATCCAACACCAGCAGTAATGGTTGACGCACGTTTTGCACCTCATCAGAAAAAGGCTGGGAAAGACGTTTGCCATTTTTCAGGTAAATCATCTCGATTCTTTGTCGAAGCGCATATCGATGATTATACAGTTGTAGGTTTTGTCGACACAGGAGCTGAACTAATGCTCTTGCGCGATGTATGGAAGCAATATTTCAAGTCACATGACATCGACAAAAACGATCGTGTCGATTATTACGGATTTACAGCAGACGGTTCGACAGAACCAATCGGGTCAATCATTATGCAGGTTACAATCAGACCAACAATACTATCATGGTCATGGACGCAACCCAAATTAACAGAAGTAACTGAAAGTATTAAGAAACGCGTTCTACAGGTTTGTGAAGTAATTGGTTCTGTCGAAATACCAGCTCGACCAACACAATTCGTTCGCATCAAAGCACCAGAAACAATGCCGGATGGTACCGAATGGCTATTTGAGCCTGAATCACCATATCAACATAATGATCCGTTGATGGCTCCGCGTGCGGTTGTCAAAGTAACTGATCAAAGTTTTTGATCCCACTAAGTAACGTTAGTGATCATCCTAGCTGAATTCTGCGATGTATTCAGAAACAAAGCTAGACCGAAATAACAACTGCTAACCATAACAAATAACTAAATAAAAACATATCTCGCCCATAGGTTAAATTACGCCCTAATATACATGTTACACACTCCACGGACTTGCAAAATCTCGATGTGTGACGGCACCTCGATTTATGACTTATTACGCTACTATTTGGGCAAAATTATGCACTGGATTAATGTTCAATTACATTCGTCGGGCAAAACTTACGCCCTGCAGGTATGTAAAACACTGAATTTGGGGCAAAATTACGCTCAGTACAGTTTATCGTACTGTATAAACTGTATGTTATAAGCATGTGTGTTCCGCACTATTTCAGGTAATTTTTCGCATCCAAATCGGTAAGTTTCACGTCAATCAAACGTTCAATTGGAATTGTCAAAATTTCAAATTGGTTCAACCGTTCACTCAATTCTGTTGTCGATATTCGCACGCTGGCGACTGCTCGCCGTTTTCAGTGGTTTAAATTCGCTCATTTGGTACTGTTCGATTGGTTTTTAGCAACAAATTGGGCTTTACTTTGAGTCACAGCGTCAGCTTCGTGTATTTGCAAATATTATGTTCAAATGTGTTCAATTGCGTCATTGTGTATTATTATGTCGTATATTATGTCGTATATTGTGTCGTATGTTATGTTCAATGCCATTGTTATATTAGTCATATCATTCACAGCGTCATTATCCTCATTATGGTTCGAGTATGGTATGCTCAACGTCATTATGTACAGTATTATACTGTCAATTGCTGGTTATTTGCCACTCATTACTGGTCATGTTACGATTCGGTTTGTTCAACAGCATATTATTCGTGGTATTCAACAGGTATTATCTCCCCAAAATTGCCCAATTATTTTCTGCCAATATTTTGACACTCATCCTTAAGTTTTTTGGTTAAATATATATAACTATTACCATAGCTAGTTTTCCGCGCGCATTCGGACATTTTTAGTTATCGGACATTATACGTCTAATATAAAAATTGCGTGTATTAGAGAAATTGAACGGAATTGTAAGGAATTTAGTAGTTTCCGCCAGAATTGTGGCAATATTTCAAGTCACATGACATCGACAAAAACGATCGTGTCGATTATTACGGATTTACAGCAGACGGTTCGACAGAACCAATCGGGTCAATCATTATGCAGGTTACAATCAGACCAACAATACTATCATGGTCATGGACGCAACCCAAATTAACAGAAGTAACTGAAAGTATTAAGAAACGCGTTCTACAGGTTTGTGAAGTAATTGGTTCTGTCGAAATACCAGCTCGACCAACACAATTCGTTCGCATCAAAGCACCAGAAACAATGCCGGATGGTACCGAATGGCTATTTGACCTGAATCACCATATCAACATAATGATCCGTTGATGGCTCCGCGTGCGGTTGTCAAAGTAACTGATCAAAGTTTTTGATCCCACTAAGTAACGTTAGTGATCATCCTAGCTGAATTCTGCGATGTATTCAGAAACAAAGCTAGACCGAAATAACAACTGCTAACCATAACAAATAACTAAATAAAAACGTATCTCGCCCATAGGTTAAATTACGCCCTAATATACATGTTACACACTCCACGGACTTGCAAAATCTCGATGTGTGACGGCACCTCGATTTATGACTTATTACGCTACTATTTGGGCAAAATTATGCACTGGATTAATGTTCAATTACATTCGTCGGGCAAAACTTACGCCCTGCAGGTATGTAAAACACTGAATTTGGGGCAAAATTACGCTCAGTACAGTTTATCGTACTGTATAAACTGTATGTTATAAGCATGTGTGTTCCGCACTATTTCAGGTAATTTTTCGCATACAAATCGGTAAGTTTCACGTCAATCAAACGTTCAATTGGAATTGTCAAAATTTCAAATTGGTTCAACCGTTCACGCAATTCTGTTGTCGATATTCGCACGCTGGCGACTGCTCGCCGTTTTCAGTGGTTTAAATTCGCACATTTGGTACTGTTCGATTGGTTTTTAGCAACAAATTGGGCTTTACTTTGAGTCACAGCGTCAGCTTCGTGTATTTGCAAATATTATGTTCAAATGTGTTCAATTGCGTCATTGTGTATTATTATGTCGTATATTATGTCGTATATTGTGTCGTATGTTATGTTCAATGCCATTGTTATATTAGTCATATCATTCACAGCGTCATTATCCTCATTATGGTTGGAGTATGGTATGCTCAACGTCATTATGTACGGTATTATACTGTCAATTGCTGGTTATTTGCCACTCATTACTGGTCATGTTACGATTCGGTTTGTTCAGCAGCATATTATTCGTGGTATTCAACAGGTATTATCTCCCCAAAATTGCCCAATTATTTTCTGCCAATATTTTGACACTCATCCTTAAGTTTTTTGGTTAAATATATATAACTATTACCATAGCTAGTTTTCCGTGCGCATTCGGACATTTTTAGTTATCGGACATTATACGTCTAATATAAAAATTGCGTGTATTAGAGAAATTGAACGGAATTGTAAGGAATTTAGTAGTTTCCGCCAGAATTGTGGCTTGGAATTGCATATTGGCGGAATTATTTCGCTTAGTCCCCGAAAGGGGTAGTTTGCAAACATTGCGTGTTTTGTGTTGGAAATTGTGTAACTACGGGTCCGACAATTTGTGTAGTATTAGTTCTGTCGCGTATTTACCAGTTTGAGCGCAATTGTGGTAAACTTACCGATTTTGGACGATTTAAACCCGGATTTGACGTAAAACGTTGATATATTCCTAATTTTGACTTGTTTTCAAGTTATACCGAAATTTCGTAAAATTGCGTGTTTCGCGAGTCAAGTTAGCAGCATCCACGTTTATTTTGCGTACGCTGCTGTATTATTTGTTCTGTTACTCGTATTAAACCTGCAAAACACTGTGTTAACACTCCAGAGCGTTCTAACCCAAATCAGATCACTTAGAAGTGCATGAGTCAAGAACCTACAGTTTTCGGAGAGCTGACACGCAGCTGCTGAGTTTTTCGGGTTTTATACTTTTTTAAGCACCTTGGCATCACACTTGTGTATTTAGGTTCCTTTTTCTTTTTACTGCTGCTTCATATAAAGGCACTGCATATGCATCGATGTTTTAACAATATACAGCGTCAGAATGAGATTCATTTTGCCTCCATGCATCCGCATGTCACATTGCTGTTTCCATTTTTAGTGCAAAAACCACTATTTGGAAGTTTTTAGGCGCACAGAGGTGTAACGATTGCGAATACGTTAAGGAATTCTTAAACTATTTTTACAGTGAATCCTCATATAACACTCCATTCAGCATATTCTGAGTTTTTCAAGAATTCACCATTCAGGAAGAACTATGCGTCATTCGATGTTTTGTATTATGTAGTGGCGGATCGATGATATGAAATAGTTAGTGGTCTTGAGTTATCTGTTATAACGCATTACTAAAATAAAAAACAGACTCACTGCAGCTTCACCTATGTTACTACAAAAACTGTTTTTATGTTATTCGGAATTTGAAAACAATGAAATATGTTACTCTGATTTTCAGAAGGTCGGAAACAGACAAAAACTAAATCATATGAAGTAGGCATATTTATTTTTACTCATAGTTAACGTTTTTAGTACGTATTATAGTAAGGCATGACTTAAAAAAGAAAAACATTTGCTGTACCGAACATTGTGTCTATTATTACAAATCAGGGCGTAATTACTGCGACAATTTAAGTCCATGCGTTTTATCGTGACTCCGTTCGATATAAGGGCACTCAAGTTTTGTTTGGTTACTTAGGTTGGATGAGTCGAATTGCTAAGCTTTACTTCGTTACCGGTTGCTTTAGTTATTAAATTGGAGTCTGCGGGTCGGTAACACGTTTACCAAGTGTTTCCGATGTTGGTTTCATTGCCAGTTTTTTTCGAGCCTCTTTATGTTTCGGTTCGGTGAAAATGGCTTTCGAGCACTGCGGTTGTTGTCTCCGGTAAAACGTTCTCTAAGGTTTGTGTTCTGTTTGGTAAAAGTTTTTCTGCTGTGAACGTTAATGAATTCAACTTTCACAACAAAATCGACTTCTATCCTTCATTTTCTGTTAAATTCTGACTTCTGCGACCGCACTGAGCCAAATATCCGAATGCAAGAGTATTCGATGACTATACAATCAATTTTGACAATTTAGGAATGGCGATACGTGGACCATCCGATTCTTGAAAACGATAAAAGCAGATCATGCGGCTTGCGGGGATAAACACAGATAACTTTTGCAGTGGGTAATTGTCGATGTTCGAAGTAATCATAGACATTGCGAAATCCAGCAGATATTGACGGCTTTAAATATGAAGCAGCCCTTTTGGCTCAGTCGAATATCAGCTTTCAGAATTCAGCGTGTGTTGTATGCATCCGTAAGCGTATTAAACGCAATAGTAATTTAAGTTGGCGGCAGTAGTTTCAAAATCAACCCAAGTAACACAAGCCTATATCAAGATTTTTGGGTATTTAACAGAACAAACTTATTTTTGGCAAGTATGCGTACTCAGAAAAACATCTATTTTTCGGTGTTGTGGTACATATACCTTATATATCTTGGCCGTATTTACGACGAAATATACTCTATTCGTAGCTGGCTGGGTAGATCCGGATGTGGCAGTTAGCATCGCAATTATCGGATCCTATAGGAAAAATTTTACCGGAGACGCAGATTGTGTGTCTGGAAAGTCATAGCCAGACAGCCGGTTGTGCCCTAAAACCTGTAAAATAAACCGTTATTCTCTATTCAACTAAACCAATGTAATAATACAATATTTTAGCTAAACAACTTGTATATTGTTTGTTATTAAAGATTAACAAAATTTATGCGCGCTTTGAAATTCTTTACCCACGGGTGGGAGCGACCCGATATCCGGCTCCGGCAAGAAATCCACATCCGCTTTCGGTATGTGAACTCCCCGGAAGTTTTTAAATTTCAAACAATTGAAAACAATCATTTGTATTTATGACCACTGGCATAGAACTGATTGTTTACCTTTATATATTTATTTTTTCTGTCATACATGTCTTGTAAATGTTAGCATGTTCCCGGGTATGTTCACAATTTTTACTGGGCTTAATAACGCTGGAAATGTTGATCAGATGATGAGTATTATTTTAGGAGTGTGACAGTATCTCAACGTATTCCTAAGCATAAATTTCAGCGGAAAAATAAGTGTAAAACTACGCCTATGAATAAGCGAAAATAGCTTTAATCCTAAGCCACTCACTTTTTATCGTAGTACATTGGGAACGTTGGATCCCCTTAAAAGAAACGTGGCCAATCAATATTGCAACTGAACGGAACGCTACAAAAACAGAATAAAGGATTAAGGTCGTCGTTAATGTGTTAAAAATGCATCTATGTGAGATGTTAAGCTTTGTATCGTAAACACTTCAGATTCTTAGGCCACGGAAAGAAATTTTTTTAGCTGCGTTCTGATTATGGATGTGCCGATTATCGGTATCGGTAATAATAGGCACTTTTCGTGTCATGGGTCATCCACGTTATACTGTCTACGCTACTGTAAAAAATTGTCCCCACTTACGAGCCCCTCACTTTGTAGTTGTAGTGTTACTAAATGACATGTCCAAATGTCACCCATATCCTGTATAGACCTTCCGGACAACTCGCATACCCTCTAAACAGCCTATACTTTGTCACATTGCCGTCCATACCCATGCTACACTGTCGATGCGTCATATGAAGGACAACTGTTTTGTCCCGAGTCTGTCAGAACAGACTCTGTTTAGTCACCTAAAGAGTCTGTTTCAAGGGACTCTGTTTTACAGAGTCTGTCTGAAGGGACTATTGTAGAGCTTAATATTGAGTATGCCGCAACCATGGGCGAAAGAAGGGTGCAACTACCGTTGGGCTTGGTGTGCGACGTTAAAGGGTTCCCACTCGCCCGTCCTCCCCTGGGGGACAACAGTGTAGGGTTCCGGAGCTATATATTTACACCCCAGCCGCCGCCCCCCCCTCACCGGTCACGACAAAGTTTGTTTTCGACAGGGACACCGGGGTTTAACTTTCTGGTATACCAGAGTTATTATATTCTAACCTGCTCTGCTTGAATGGGGCGGGACGTTCTCTTACAAGTTATCTTTTACCGGCAAAAACCTTCCTGCCCCCTCTTTTAAAAATTTCTGGTTGCAGTTAATTTTTAAGAAAGTAAATTTTTAGAACACTGCAACGTTTTTAAAACAAGCCCTAGTTACGGGCTGTGGACTGTCAACAAGCTCTTTTTCGGACGTCCCGATGTCAGACACTGTGTCCAGACAGTGTCTAATTTGTCCTTAGTCCCTTCGAAGGGACTACTGCCAAAACAATCTAGCTAGGTACACCTTGTGTAAAGTCTTAACATCGTAAGAACAATGTCGTTTTGTCCAGCCCTTGAAACCAGGGGTGTGGACAATTTTTTACAGTAGCGTAGACAGTATTACGTGGATGACCCATGAGTATTTGCAACGGTACCGCAAAAAAAGTGCCGATTCTTTGCAGATACCTTTTTGCGCATAGCAGTCAATTGAAATGTTATTAATTTCACTTCTTTGCGAATATCCGTGTGTCTAATAAGAAAAACCTGTTCTCTTTTACGTTTGTGTTTGAAAAGATTAATTGGAATGAACCGTACTCATAAAATTATAATCGTTTATGGTGGTTAGGGTTTAAGTCTTCGCATATGATGTATTGTAACACAAATGTTACAGCCGCAGAAATGTGTTTCAACGTAGCGATTCTTCTTTAACCAACTGTTGTGTTTTTATGTTGTGAATTTGTAATATATTTGTAAGTCTCTGGCGTTTTTACTTGACAGGGTGGCATGAAACGTTTCTTAAATTTTTTAATTTTTCTGGCGCCCACTGTGTCTGACAATAGATTCAACTCACGCACCACTCCAATCAAAGGCTGAATAGATATTCAATTCAAGCAAATTATTCTGGCATCTTGCTTGAGACTTCCTATTCAATGATCAACCACTGTTTCAATTGTCTGTTCCCTAGACATGGCTTTCACTCAAATATTTTTTGCAACAACCAACGATAACATACAATTTTGTGTTTAAAAACACTTGATGCAGCAAATCCATCCGGCTTATCACCACATATACGCCTTGTAAATAGAACTTAATTCGTTAGTAGTAATGTTTCTGACATCTTGTAACTAGACCAATAGCCAGTTCACTAAACTAGAAAGTTAAAATTTCAAACACCCACATCAGTGTAAAATAAACAAAATCTTTTAGCGTAGGTATTGTTTTACATATAAACAGTATGGTCTAGCTCTAATAGGCTACATACTCACATTACAAACAGGTGAGTAAGGTACAGATATGTAGATTTTTGGTGATACTTGGGCACGATAACGATAAGGACAGGCCACATAAAACCAAGTAGGATAGTTGGTATTCGGTAATTAAGTTTACACTTTTAATCCGTAAGTGTTATATCTCAACTTTAACTGAACTTTAAACATTTTAGGTTAAAAACAAATTCTGCATTAATTAATAGTATTGTTTTGTTACATATGAGCCATGTTACCTTCGTCTCTGCCTCTTTCTTTACTAGGGTTAGATTGCTCACTGCATTTTCCGCTTAAGCCTAGGCTTAGACGTATGTGTAGATTTACAGCCTTTTCAACGCTTAGGTTTAGATGCAGTAGTGTGCTTAATCTACAGTTACGGCTCTAAAAGTAACAGTGGCCTCACATTATACGAAGAACTACGAAACTGTTTCACTCGTGACTCCTCAAATATAGTCTACGTCTGTCACGAAGGTTTCCACCTGTAGTCGAACGCTGAGTGCTACGTTTCTACTAGGAAAATACTTAAACTCGAGTATCGCACAAACAAATTGCAAGTGATCCCATCGTGATAGACTAATACTGGTGTGAGGTTGGACATTGGTCGAATTTAACTGGAAAATATAATGTTATATTCAATATAATTTTTAGGACGCCCTCTGAAAGAATCGAGAAAGCTTGTTACACTTACGCTTAGGTTTAGGGTCAACTGGCAGGCCGTTACAATATACTATACTGAATCAGTCATTGCAATTTTGATTTGAGTACGAAACTTCAAAGGTAAACAGCCGTATGTGTAAATGTCATAACCATGTTGTATATACAACTAACGTCAATTTGTAAAACGAGACTGGAAACCACCTAATTCGGAAGGAAAATGCCTCAAACCAGCTTTATATTTTTGCCCATTAACCGTACTCATAGTTTCAACAACTATATGCGAAAAATATCTGTCAAAACAACAACTGTATAAAGAAAATTGTAGCTAGCTAATATATTTGTCCTAATACAGTTATCGTGTTACTGCATTGCGTCCACGGATGCAGTCAACTGTGCTGACATTATTAGTGCAGCGGAAACCAACCGTAACGTGTGTCTGACATAAAGTAGATAACTGCATATTATTCAATATACCTCGTCTTAACGTGCCTCCGTGATATCGCAACAAAGTGTTCAAAGTGCGTCGCATACGTTGTCGACGTTTTTCTCGCCAATTGCAGTACAAGCAGCATATTCTACAAAACATGCTAACATTTTACATTTTTGTAATATAGTCAACTTTTGCACTGTATATCATCCCTATTCACTACATTTCATGATTGACAATGAAATAATTTCTAGATAACTGGAATGTAAAAGCCAACGTAAAAAAAGTCACGTGTAACAACGAGGATTATGTAGTACACGTCTACCATCAAAGAAAAACAGGGTAATCTAACAGCCCAAACGATACGCTTAAATGTTATTTATTTAATGTTTGGTAGCATACAATCTTACCTGAAATAGATAAACGTGAAAAATTGTGCAAGTGATTCCGCTATATTTGCCAAACACATCAACATCAGTGGAATTCCAATCGTTGCGTATATCATTGTTACCATTCGGCCTAAAGTTGTACGAGGAGCGATTCTACCATATCCTAAAACGTTTCTAAAGATAACGACAAAATATGCCTAGGGAAGAAAACGTTATAAAGAGTATTTATAGTCGAATTCAATCCTAGACTGGCATTTATCGTAGCTTTATTCTAATATGCGTTTCGCTAGTGGGAACGTTGCTCTTATTGATAGACTCGGTGATCTTAGGCAATTATCTCGGTCGCATGTTACCGCTTGTTTGGGTTGCAAATAAAATGTCTACCCTATTTCAGTTGTCCGTAAACACAACAGACTATTGCAGAAAATGTCTGGACTAGTACAGTAGCTAGTACCTATGTTCGTGCACAGTTTTGTTTTTTGATGAAAAGTCTTCGCATAGTTTGCGTAGGCATTATAAGAACGATATTTCTTTGAGATTATATTCCTACATTTCACTGGACAAAAAGAAAAGAAGTGTTAAAAAGTCCTATTTGATGTCTGGAATTGTTCCATGGGCCTAAATATTTACAGTCCTACGGTTAACCAATTCGGTTTAACACACAATTGACGTTTACTGTGCATAAACAGCGTTCTTTCTTCATTGAATACATTAGAAGACTTGTTAACAGTACTAACAGTTTATAGATTGATTATCTATGGTTCGAGTGGAGCAATGGTTAGTGCGCTTGTCTTACACGCCGACCGTTGCTGGTTCAATCCCTGGTCAGGCATTTATATTTTAGAGTATGACAGCTATGCCCAAGTTAAGTCAGGCATATTCACGGAGTTTCTCTGTTTTTGAACAGAGTATAGTAAACTTTCTATTTTAAAATGGGGAGCCTAATACTCTTCTTGTTGCAAGGATACCACCAACGAAATTTTGTCCACAGACTGGTAGGAATCTGTGTACAAATCAGAGCTGCCACTAGCGTGTAGGTACAATTTAATACGGTACGCAGACACTATTAATTGTCACGAAACCGTCCGAAGGGAGTCGGGACAAAAAGTAAAATTTAAGGAAAATAAATCGGTGTGTATATGTGATTGTGTTGTTTTCATGTATGTTTGCGATGCTATACGAACGCAGTGCAATATGTCTTTAGGTCCTCGTTAGAGACTACCCGACTTTATAGTGGTCTCGTAATAGAGTGTGTTAAAACAACGCAGGGCCTTTCTCAGACCCAGACATTTTTTGTAGTAGCGTGTACGGTATAACGTAGATGTTCCATTAGCCAGCCAACTGTCTGCGGAGATCATAGTCTTTCAAGAAACGATTGGACATTTTTATGCAAAGCAAACGTACCGTAACGTTCGACTGACATTAACTCAACAGAAACTTGTCGTACAGGCGGAAAGAAATTAATAAAATTAGAACAATTTCTGAAAGCTAACCTATAGTTGTAATCACTGTAAAAGAGTATAGCAATGCTCCAGACAATGTCCATTGAATATTCGGTTTGGTGTCATCACCATCATAGCCTTCATGAGTTACTGCCTTCACAAATTTAATCTCATATTCCCTAAGCACGGATTCAGCTTTTTTCTTCCATGCTTCTTCTGTAAGAATTGGCAGAGATTCGGTATATTTACGAAGTTCTAGCATAATCTGAAACAAGAATTATTACTTAGGGACTATGGTTTTCAGCGCCTTTTTTCTCGTTGTGGGTTTGAGTATCAAAGATTCTATGGTTATGCATCGTCCACAAGTGTGTGGGTACGCACATTGGAACTTTTCATCGACCTTACACGACTACATTCAATGCGCCGCTCACAATATAAATTTAAAGTTTGCCACTGAATATGTCATAAGATTAGGTTAACGCATGACAAATTTTAAATTTGTCACGCAGTAAACCAACCCCAACACTTTTTTTGCTAACCCTACCCTAGCGCTTGTCATAAATTGTTCTGTAACAAGCGTTAGGGTAGGGTTGGCACTAGACAACAAAATTTACGAAGCACAATTACAATCAAACAAATTATTGTTATTATTAAGCTCCTTATACACATGTGCGTGCGTTTTAAAACTTTTGTAGCTTTAAGTTAGGATTAACGGCTTTCTTATTTTGGAGTAAATTTGTTAGTTTCTACGAAATTTTATGATTAGTTAAAAACTATGAGTTTTTTAGCAAATTTTAAGGAAAGAGTTGAATTTTAGAATACTTTTTGAAAAGTTACGGAACCAAAAGTTTTGAACTTAAAATTTGCCTCAAAAGCCCATCATTTATACTATTTAAATGCCGTTTAAAGTAGGAAATGTCAAACAGTTGTAGGGAACGTCAAACTGTTCTGACTGATTTTTCACACATTGTTATACCAATGACATATTTTGCGGCAAGGCTTAAATATATATTGTGAACGACGCACAGCGGGTGCGCCTTTAGGTCAGAAACAACGTTGCCGTAGCAATAATTTTAAAGCAATCGTGTAGTTCCTTTAAATTTTTAGCAAATGAAATTTTAAATAAACTTTTGGCATATTTTTTCAATAGCAATTGTGTAAGAGCGTTATCAAAATATTGGCTCCGAGAACTACAGTGTAACAAAAAAACTACTACTGGAGGTCTGTATTTGAATCATAATATAGCAAATCGATTTCTGTACCATGTAAAAATTTTGCTACTAGATTATGCAGTTCCAGTAGTGACTTTTCATATTTTTGAAGAGTTGTTTCATGAAGGTTAATTTGTAACTTTCGATCAATTTTTAAAGTTTAAACTGTAAAAATTTTTTCAACTGCGGAAAATTTGTTTAAATTCAAAATTTATACATTATTTTAACTGCGTTATTTTTCTTATGACAAACTCTGTTTTCGGCATCAGCAAAGCTTGTCGACAGTCGGCAACAACATTTTTCTTCTCGGATTGCACCATTCCAGTTACGTAATAACAAAGCTTATTCAGGCGCACACCAAGATCGAGCAATTCGTATTAATATCTATACACTTAAAAGTTTAACAAATTACCCTAAATCTTTACACTTATACACGTTTGTGTGAAATACAGCAACCGTAGTTCGAAAATCACAGCTCTTTTTTACTTTATTGTGTATTGCAAGTGCCTAAAAGTTGTAGGAAAGCAAGCCTGGGCGACATGTTCTAATTCAAGAACAGATGCTGATTTAGAAATTGCTAGTTATCGTCAATCAAAATTGATGAAAGATACTTGCCGTTTATAATTTACAAAATTTTTCAAAAACGTATCCCTTGTTGCCGTCTGTGTAACGGTAGATGATATAGTTGTCTACGGTCGATGAAAATTCCACAACGCGTACCATTGTGAGCGACGCATTAGCTAAGAAGTAAACAACTACAGCAGGTCATAATCAGCGTTATTGATAAAACTTGTTTTCTTTTTGATGGTGAGGGCCCTTATTTTTTGAGCAATGTTACAATTGTAATCATTCAGCGGCAAATTGGAAATTATGTGCTTAATTTGCATAAAAACGCACAAAAGTGTTTAAAATATGAAAATATATTAAGATTTCGTGCATGGATTGTGTAAGACATATTTCAAAAGAATAGCAAACGATTGTGACAAGTTTCGTAAATCACCATTTGTTGCACAAGCCAGTAAGCTATGCACTTACATTTTGTGTGTCGTTTTTAATATGACCTTGCCGCTTCATTTCCGCTGGTAACTCGATTGCTTTAAACATAAAAGCGCCAACCACTGCATAACCAGCAACCAAACCGCACAACCCAATATGAGAAAATAAACACGCGACAAGCTACAACAAATACGAAATACCACTTCGAGTGTAGCAAGTTTTTCGCTTCAAATACGTTGCTCAACAACCCTTCGCCTGCTGCTTATACTGAAAGCAAACTTTTTCCCTAATTCAGGGCCGTACCCAGCTTACCTTGCTGAGGGGGCCAAACAATTTTCACGAGGGGCAAAAATTTTTCAGGAGGGGCATACAATGGGTTTTCAATGACTTACAAGCAAGGTTGAAAATTTTCTAGGTGGCCAAAATTTTTCTAGGGGCTGAGCCCCCTGCCCCCCCCCCCCTGTCGCGATGAAATCGCTTTAAAATGGTCCACATTCAAGATAGAAGATTTCAAATTACAAGAATTTAAATAATTACAATCAACGTGGAATTTTAAAAAAATGAGAAAAAATGAAATACAATTATTCAAGCTGTTTTTGTATATGGACACGTTAATGTGTCATCCATTTTACCGTGTGCCCGCGTTTCTAAAATCGACGCAACCATTTCCAAGTGCTGTCTTGAAAAACGCTTCAAGAAAGAAATTGAATTTAAAAACTGTTTTAATTTTCCACAACTATCGATTTTTCAAACTCAACTAGTTAATTGGTAATATTATTTGATGTCAATTTACCACTCTCAGCTTATTTCAAAACACAAATTTTGTCGGAAGGAACTTTGCTCAGCGATTGTACAGGGTCCTGTTCGAATTAACTAGTATTGTCCGACACTGTGTCTTGACAGTACCTATATTGTCCTTAGTCCCTTCGAAGGCCCTGCTGCGAAAGCCAACTAGTTACACATTCTGTTAAGTCCTTATACCTTAAGGAAATTGTCGTTTTGTCCCGCCCTTAATACCAGGTGTGACAGTAGTGTAGACGGTATTACGTGAATGACCCATTAGCCTTCACACTTCAATTGCCCAAGTGGAAACTGAAAGACAAGAATAACTTCTAACAATTTAATGATATTGTCCCTCTTATCGAAAATTGAATTACAGTTTACTATTTCAGTTATAATATTATCCCAAAAAAGGTTGAAATTTTTGCAATTCAAAGTGACAATAAAAAGGTCAGGATGAGAGTTGCTAGAAATTATGTTTGATGAGCCAACCAAGTCACAAGGTTGAAGTTTTGCGATTGAAATTTCAACTGAAAGTACCAACTGAATGTGGTGGTCACGTAATGAGTCATTCACGTTATAATGCGCGCGCTAATGCAAAATTTTTTACAACCACACAGTAGGGATCTGTGTACAAATCGAAGCTGCAACTAGCGTGTAGGTACAATTTATCGTTGGACGTAGTCACTATTAATTGTCCCGACACTTTCCGAAAAGAGTAGGGATAAAAGGTAAAAATTAAGTAAAATAAATAAGTGTATATATGTGTTGTGTTGTTGTTATATATGTTTGCGATGCTACATGAACGCAGTGCAATATGTTTTTACGTCCTCGTTAGTGACTACCGGGTTTTATAGGCCATCCACGTTAAAATGCACGCACATTTGTAAAAAATGCCCCTCCCTTTTTCGTGCCCGCGTTGTCCTTACCCACTCTCTTTATACACTGTCTGCGATGTCAATATGTCATTTTCTGAACCTTTAGACAATGAATTGCTCTAGACATAAATATATACTTGTCCTGACATCATTATCGGGAACTGTTGTCCATAGTTCTTCGGAAGGGACCCAATTTTTTGCGTTGAATGATGGGTGTGAATGTGTGCACAGCGTGTGTTTTTAAATGTGTGCGCGTGCGCAAACGTAATGTCTTTACATCCTACAGACAACATGTATTTATCCAGAGTCCCTTCCGACAGAGTCTAGACATTAACACTATCTAAGTACAGCTATGAAATTGTACCTTGCCTCAAGCTAGTATGTGTATTTTGATGCTGTTCCTAATTCGGTGGCTGGAACATTAATACATCGGCGCGTGCATTTTAACGTGGATGACCCATTATAATGGTCTCGCAATAGAGTGTGTTGAAACGACTTCGGGCTTTACTCTGACCCAGACATATTTTTGCAGTAGCGCGTGCAGTATAACATGGATGTTCCATAAGTCACAAGGTTGAAATTTTGCACTAAATTTGAAATTTTAAGAAACTGCAAGGAAAATAAACATGTTGCTTGCCGATCGTCAAATCAACTTGCGATAAACTGTACAAAACTACGACTGAAAAAAACTAAATTTAAAACTATAATACGTACTTTTTTGCTTCCGCCAAAAAACTACCGTAGACAATATAAAATCAACTTAAGCTCAGTCCTTATGTTTAGCCGTTCTGCTCAAATTTATCCATATGGTTAGGGTAAGATTTAGACTTGGAAATCGTGGAAACGGTATTGTCGCGGAGTCCCTTGTCTTCAGCACATTATATCAAGTCTTACGTCTTGACATGGTCTATAGTGGTAACTGATAGCAAGTTCATAAACCAAATTTGCCAGTGTTACAGGAACCAAATTAACGGGTAGCCAGAAGAGATAAGGGCCAGTTGGCTCAGTAATCAATCATAGAAATCCGATCTTGGAAATATTTAACCATGCTTGTAAACCCCGGAAAATTTCAGCGCTCACCTGTATTTTATTTGACCCTTTTAACAACTACGATGTGGAGGCCTGGACTACTTACATATCTGTTATCGTCTTTTAGATCGTTCAATTTTTTTCTAACTCTTTGTGTGTTTGAGCCCATTAAATTGATTGACCGCTTCGCGAGCTTATGCTTACTTGCAGTTTTTAACTCGTTAATGTACGGTTGTGCATAAATTGCAGCTAAAATATTTGTGACGTTAAGTAGAGTTGGGCCCGTAGCCAAGGGAGGGGGCAAGGGGAATCAACCCCCTCGGAAAATATTTTGGCCACCCCCAGAAAATTTTTTCAACCTTGCTTGTAAGTCGAAGAAAACTTTGTATGCCCCTCCTGAAAATTTTTTAGCCTTCCCTAGCAAGGTGAACTGGCTACAGGCCTGATTAGGGCTAGTGTCATGGTTGTTCACTGCCTCCCTTGAGATTTGTCGCCAGCCCTCTGTATAGTATTACAGTATTATTTTAAATTTTCTCAATTTTCCACTAGACCAATTTTTTCAAATTCAATTTCGTTCTGGAAGCGTTTTTCAAAACCATACTTCGAAATGGTTGCTTCAATTTTCCACACGGCAGGCACACGGTAACATGGATGACGCATAATAGCGATTATTCGTTTGCTTTAATTATCGTTCAATGACGTAATTCACGTGAGTTTATGTAAACAACATGTTTCATATCTCAAATTCGCATTATCTGGCGCAACCAGAAGAATAACCATTTCGAACTATTCATATTAAACGTTTGTTTCGTTTCCATTTTCCGTAACTTAACAAATGGCATCTCTGTCTGGTGCTTTAAGGTAGGGTTAGCATTAGCGACGAAATGCAGCAATGAACCGATGTTAAAGCACATTCGATCGATTCTTTCGACACCTTTTCCGAACAGTTACGAAGCATGCGAGTAATTTCTGCAAAATGTAACGGCGACGAAGCTTAAACTAAAGGAATCGGTTGAATGATTTAATACAGTAGATTAACAGTGGCAGGACATTGTCAAAAACGTTGAAGATCGGAATGTCGCAGAGACAGAACACTTACACCTCCTGAAAGACCCAGATATAGAAATTCTCGTGTAGATTTTAGTCATATAACGAAGAGTCAACAAGATCGACAGCATTGTCATCAGTTGACGCGAGACAATTAAACATTTCGAGAGAACAAAATGTATTAAATAAGCCGCCAAGTGTATGTTAATTCTGTCAGGGTGATCATTTCAATAGCGACTGTCGAAGATACATCACGGCTGAAAACGATGAGTTTACGCCAGACAAATAAATTCCTGACGTATGGACGAAACAATCATCTTGCTAAAGAATGTAACAAAAAGGTACGTTGTTAAATTCAAATTTCAGTTTACGGCAACGTCTTTTCGCTACAACTCATGCCAAATACAAACTCTACTACCGTTCTAGAAATAATGAGTTTCAATGAAGCAACGGAATCCGAACTTTTGATGCATACCACCGTTACAGTTCTCAACGTTAACCAGAAAGCTGCACTCCTTACAGCAACGGCTAGTATCGTCTACCAAGAAACCGGCAAGAGTTGCAAAGGTCGTCTGATTTTTGATAGCGCAAGTCAGAGGAGCTATATCACAAATGATTTGATCAAACAGCTTAATTTAACAATTCATCAACTTTAGGTTTGCTTTTGGCCGGACGATATGAAACAACGACCAAAACCAGTAATTATACTACTTTGCTGGACATAGATAATTATTGGTGTCTTGAGAATATTGGGATTTCAAGTGATCCAATTGAAAACGACGACGATCGAGCAGTAGATTTATTTAATAGTTCAGTTCAACGCTATAACCAATTGTATCATGTTAAAGGGCATGGGATTAATGAGAAAAGTGTTCTTTTGCCTACAAACTACGATCTTGCCTTGAGAATTCTCAAATCTCTACTGCGAAAATTGAAAACGCAAAACGATTCCGGCTTAGCACAACAATATAATCAGGTTATAAATAGTCAGTTGATAAACGAAATAATTGATCAAGTGCCGAAAGAGCGATTCAATGCAGCAAAATATCCAATTCAATATTCGAACCATCACCCTGTTTTGAAATTGACAAGTAACACGACCAAACTTTAAATTAAATTTTATATGATGCGTCAGCGATAGCTCGACGAGACGCTTTGTGTTTGAGCGATTACATGTATTGTGGGCCTGTACTTTTGCCTCATTTATGTGAAGTTCTGATACGATTTCCAATCGATAAAGTCATCTTAATGACCGACATTAAAAACATTTTTATAGTTAGTGTTGCAGATCACTGAGCGGATCGGTATTAGATTTCTTTGGATACGTGACTAGAATAACCTTGAAACAGATGATAACCCAGATGTATTGCGTTTTTGTCGAGTTCTATTTAGTATAATATCCAGTTCGTTTTTACTGTCCGCAACAATGCGACATCATCTGAAACAGTATACTAAAATTCCAAAATCAGCACTGGCTACAACAGCGAAAGCATTGATAAATAACACATATGTTGACAATATCATTGGAGGAGCCAATTCAGTCGAAAACGCTATTACATTGTAACGTGACATGGTTAACATTTTCAACGACGAAAACATAAAACTGCAGGAATTCTGTTCTAATTCTGAAGCCGTTATGAAAGTCATTCCCAAACCAAGTATAATACAGAATCGTGAAGAGAAAATCCTCGGAGTGTTAGTGACAGCCTGAGTTTAGCAAAGCAAAGTTTGGAAACACCTATGGCAACAAAACGTTTTATTTTACGAGTTGTGGCTTCAATTTTTGATTTATTGGGGTTTTTTCAGCCTGTTACAATACCAAGCAAGTGTTTATTACAAAAACTTTGGAAACTCAAACGGGATTGGAACACACCAGTTTGTGGCGAAATAGCGGATAAGTGGGACAAAATTGGTTTGCAATTCAAACATTTGTTTGACCACAATATACCACGAGTTTGTGACGCATCCGCTAAAAGCTATGCAACATCAGTCTACCTACAAATTAATGAAAAACACTGTAAATTCAAAACAAATTTGGTTTATTGCAAGTCTCGGCTAGTCCCAAAAACCGACATGAAATTATGCGTCATCCACTTTTAGCTGCGTCCACCAAGTGGAGAATGGCGACGCCTATTTCCCACTTCTGTTTTTCAAAAGAGGGGCAAAAGAAAATTGAGGTTTTAAAAGTTTGGCGAGTGGTAATTTTAACAGTACTTATGGGGAAATTGAAAATTAAATTTAAAAATTTTGCAATTTCAATTTACCACTGCCGTTTTTAAAAATAAAGGCTATGGGAAGTTGAAACATTTTATAAATGGTAATGGGTTTTGGAGTTACCAAATATACTTCTTATGAGGTGAAATTTAGCACAAATTTTACTCTGACCTTTTATTCTTTCTACTCTACCTTTTATTCTCTAAGTGAGTCTAGATCATTGCACGTGGACACCTGACAAGCCTAAGTCATAAGGCAGAACCTGTCCTAAAGCCTGAGCATGTCCAAAGCCTAAGCCTGTCTGAAGCCTGAGCCTGTCAATCGCGTCAATCAGAGGCATATCATTATTTTGTAGTTTGCTTCTGGTTTCTGTTTGTTTCGGTTTATAATTCAAATATTGAAGGGAATTTTAAGATAACCCAATAATCCAAAATTAAGTATAACCGAACACAATATTCTAAACATTAACCGCAGTAAAAGAAAAGCAAGTTCATGATCTCCCGATAAAACCCCTTGGATCCGCTTCTAATTTCGGGATAAAATGATATATCGCCAGATACAATTTCCCAAAACATAAACCGCATTAAAACATCCAATATATCCTTGCAGCAAAAGATTGGGAATATATCCATCTAATCTACCCATCTATTTTTATAAAATGTAGTAATAACGCAGCTAGTCGTTATCCTAAGGCTATGCCTAAGATATTTAGTTCTTAATCTAGCGTGTACCTAAGAATAAGACGACTAGTTTTGCGCAACCTAGCTAAGCCTAGTCTAAACATAAGATTAGTCGTTAAGTCAAATTTGTTTTGATAACAAATGCTTGGCGTTGCGCAAGCTTAGCGTAAACAAATTGTTAAATCAAATTGCTTTTGTAATATATACTGGGCGTTGCATGTATTTCATTATCAGCTTTAGCACCAGACACAAAAACAGCAACAACAACAACAGCAGCAACAACATAACACCTAAATAATGACCCTAATCATTACGCATATACACAACAAGAAAAGAACCAACACAGCTACACATACAAAACACACGCAACCCGGATCAACTTAATTGTCAACTGCTTATTGACATTGACCCGAAGTTGACCTTTTGCTCCAGACCGAATAAATCTTTATCTACGTAAACTAAATTTACAATTTATGAAATTGGGAACAATATCACATTTACAAATTTAATATTTTTATAAAGAAATTGAAAGTAGGGTAAGTATCGAAAAATGTATTTAACTTCACTGACCTGTTCAATTTCCCGTATGACTTTAAATCTTAATTACCGATAAAGGAAATTAAATTTTGAAATTCGGTCAATTTATTACTGCCCTTGTTTTTAAAACCAGCAGTGGTAAATTGATTTTGTTGTGACCTTTTCAATTACCTACTTCTGTTTCGCAAACTAACGGCAGTGGGAAATTGAAAAAGTTCAAAAACACAATTTCCTTTTGCCGATTTTTTGAAAAACAGCAGTGAAAAACAGGCGCCGCCATTTTCCACTTGATAGGCGCACTTTAAAGGGGATTCGGTGTTGTAATAGGCACGAGAGCTGCACAGTTTGTGTGACACAGTTTATTGGAGAAAACCGACTTACCAATATATTTATTTACAGATTCTGAAATTGCGTTAAAATGGTTACAAACATCGCAGTTGCTAGCAAACTTCGTTGCAAATGAGGTAAAAGTCATCAAGTCTATTCAAAATGTAACATTTCGTCATGTTTCGACCGGTGATACTTTTGTATAATTTTGTACACGTGGGAAAACTGCTGAAGAGCTTTTAGCAAGTGACCAATGGTGGCATGGTCCAAAGTGGTTACAAGATTCTGAATATGATTGGCCAGTGAACAACATTGAACCATTTTGAGCAAATTGACAGGTTTGAAGAAGAAACGCGTTCAACAGCAACCATTTGCACACTTTCTTGTTGGGGAAATAC
Organism: Enoplolaimus lenunculus; assembly: GCA_030248215.1. Taxonomy (NCBI): domain Eukaryota; kingdom Metazoa; phylum Nematoda; class Enoplea; order Enoplida; family Thoracostomopsidae; genus Enoplolaimus; species Enoplolaimus lenunculus. The sequence goes on along the minus strand of JASANG010002463.1, from coordinate 28,133 downwards.
ATCTGTTGAAATCATCGAAACGCTTCATGGAATAAAGATTATCCGCTTCTCGACACTCAGCAAGTTATTGCGAGGTACTTTTCCTATCTCAAATTCGCTGTATCTAAAAACTTTGTGGAACAGATTACGTGACGATCAGAAGAAAGGTATTCAATTTTACAGCTACCGTTCCTTTCATTATCAGACACAAACCGCTGTACTGCGAGCGACCCTAAAGTAGCTATTGAACAGTGGATTCAAGCAATACAAACGGTGTATTTTCAGCCAGATTACGTCGCTATTAAGAACAAGGTTAACCATTCCCTTGTAGTACAACTGGGTATAAAAATATATGAACGCCGTGTTTTGCGCTGCTATAATCGCTAATAAAAAATGGAGATTTACTTTACGATCCTCGATAGCTATTATTGTCACAAAATAGCTGATTAACTGAATTAATTCTGAATGAGATTCACGCAAAACTTATTCGTTCTGGAGTCGTACATACACTGAGTCAATTTCGTCAACAGTATTGGATTACTCAAGGACATGCAACAGTACGAATAAATTTATCAAAATGCATTAACATGTCGTAAATTTAAGGGCGGTCCTTATGCTATACCAACGATGCCTCCTGTAGGTGGATCCGTCACTCTTAAACCTATTTCAAACTAAAAACTAAAACAAAATAAAACCCTAAATCAAAACCACACCTTAAGGGAGTCCCTGGCTCCACTTAGTCTCTCTTAAAATTAAGTTAGGCTTAGGCGTGGCTACAAGGCGTAAAAATGTTAAAACCGATGCTATGGCGGCTGTGTCCTCACCTGGGCCCTGTGTGGCCATTGAATAGTATTGCATATTGTTGTGGCTGGTATTGCGGATAACGACATAGCTAGGCTGTGTCAGCACCAAAATGGTGCTTTCTTATTGGACGATGTTGTTGTTGTTGTAGGTTGTTGTTGTTATAGGAAACTGTACAGAATGGGTGGCTCTGGACCTAAGCTAGCATCGGCGGACACCCAATTGTGGGTGCTGGTCTGTATGCAAATTAGGTCGAGACGCACAGGGGATAGCAGGGACCGGAATTAGTATTGAATCGGGAGCTAGTACGAACGGTTGGTTTAAGATTGCATTTAATTGTGTGCGTTATATATAGTTTTGTTCTTAAGTTTTGTGTGCCTTGGTTAAAGTGGAAGTTTGGCGGTAAGTAAGGTTTGAATAGAATTCGGTTAACAATAGTCACGGTGGCCTAGAATGTGAAGGAAACCACGGTGCACAGGTCTAGTCGGAGTACCGCATGGCGCTCGTATTACCCAGTATAAAGTACTGGTGTCATGTGTTAAAGGGAAACTTGGGATTGAAAGGAGAACCTGGGAAACCGTAGTCTAATAACTCTAACGGGGTTAGGTTTATTATTCTACAACGGAGTGACGAAATCTAACGGAGTTAGATTGGTCGGAAAACTTGGGTGCATCTCTAACGGGGTTAGAGTGCATAGTAAAATTGGGTGTAATTCTAACGGGGTTAGAATTGCACGGTTTTTTGGGAATCGTAAAAGTTTTGGTAATTTAGACCCAGTGGCTGGACTAAACAGATTCAGGCATCGGTTCTTATTATTCCGGATCAAGTTGCCAGGTGAATTGCAAAACCTGTAATTTACTGGTGTATTTTGGTCTTGTAAAAGGCTTTGGGTGGGTTACTAAAAGTACCGGCTGCGTTTAATAAATCAGAGCGATAATCGTACATCGAGAAAAAGAACTGAATAAGGTGATACAGGATACAGGGCTTAGGTAAAATCACGAACTTCTCACACCTCCGTTGCTTCATGAACGAGACACTCGCCAACCACCGTTTCAAACCACTGGACTTGACTATCTTGGATCAATGAATGTCAAAGTGGGCATTGATACTCAAAAACGTGGATTTGTTTGTTTACATGTTTAGTAACACGTGCAATTCGTCTCGAAGTTGTTTGTGATTGCACTGCAACAGAAATTATAAATTGCCTCATGCGCTTTATTCACAGGCGTGGAACTCCGCATATGACTATTTCAGACAATGACCCACAATTCAAAGCAACCAAAACTGTAATAGATAAAATATGGCACAACTGCCTGATCGATGAATCAGCACAATCATATCGCGCGAAGTCAAACAAAATATGGAAGTTTACTATATAGCTTGCACCATGGCAAGGCGGTTTTATGAACGACTCGTTCAAGTGGTGAAGCCAACAATGCGAGCGGCAATAGGAAGACGATTACTGTCATGGCAAGAGCTTGTCACCCTCACAACTGAAACCGAAGCATTCGTTAACACTCGACCAAATACTTATGTTTACACCGATCGTAAGTCTAGGTATTACAGGATACGGTCAACGCGTAGTTCTGCGGACAAATCCGAGCGCTATCCCTCACAAGTGTTCTGTCTGTGGACCTACCAATAGTAAGCCGACGTGTCTAGTGAATGATAGTCCCCCACGTGTGGTAAAAGCTTCTGAAAGGTCACGGAAATCCCTTACCCTCTTACGCCAACTGACTGATTTACCGCTAAATTCCTGCAGAGGTTACCGTTGAATACCCTGCAATAATTTTAGTTTTAACTTTCCGACCGCTCTGTCTGGTTGGGAAGTGAGTTTGAATTAGCCTTTGTTGGTCCCAAAGTCGCCGGAAATGGTGGACAGGTTCTTGGGTTTTTGTTTGACTGGTCGAGAGTACGGACGTTACATCTGTACTCAGCAAGGTTGGTTTCCAAGTTGAATTTCGAGGTCCTGAAGGATAAGGAATCAAAGGTAGATTGGGACACTTTATTTAGCTGTATCCCGGGAAGGCGACTACTCCAGGGAAGAGCATCCGGGCCCGGCAACACGCCCCATAGACAGACCCCATGGACAGGCTCAACAAGCTTATGCACAATGCGAATGCAGGCTAATACATAAACATGCCATATATGTAAGCAATAACAATGGTGGGCGAGATAGTCCAAACCACTATGCATAAGCACAGGCTAAGTAGCTTAAGCGTGTAGCTGTACTTAAGCATACCACTTATATAACCAATAACAATGGTGGGCGAGACATTGTTTGCTAACTGGGGTCTACTTTGACACTGGTCTCATATGTATGGCTGGTTAGAGGAGCGGTGCCACGTCTGGATCAAAGCCCGTTTAGTGAGCGACCACACAGGGCTAAAAAGTCGAGAATCAATTCACAATATATTTTGAACATTTATTGCAGAAAACACATCAAAATCATAGGATTAATAATATCTTAATTCCAGTGCTGTGATAAGCAAAGTTTAAGAACAAGTTCGATTGATTCTAACGACGTTGATGTCGAAAGTTAGAGCCAAAATAGCTTAATAATGCAATTAGCAGTATTAAAGTAGCTAAAAGAACAAACGTACTTCATAGTCAATGGATAAGCCAGCTTACCACTTTGTCAAAAATGGACTGGTCACCTTACCAACAATAAGGAACTTCTCAGAGGAATCTTTTCCCTGCTCTAACGGTGCCATCATAATTAAATCTATACTTGCCCGATACCCAAATCTTATTGGATGTCCCCGGCTTGGTCAGACTTTGAGCACCAGCGGATGCTACGCGTAGCAGGTCCTAATTTCCGCGAAGTTCAGGGGATACCCAAGAATAGGATTGACAGAGCCACTAATAGGTTTTTGGCAGATACAGGCTAATACATAAACATGCCATATATGTAAGCAATAACGATGGTGGGCGAGATAGTCCAAACTACTATGCATAGGCACAGTCTAAGCAGCTTAAGCGTGTAGCTGTACTTAAGAATACCACTTATATAACCAATAACAATGGTGGGCGAGATATTGTTAGCTAACTGTGGTCTACTTTGACACTGGTTCCATATGAAATGGTCAGCTTATTGGATGTCCCCGGCTTGGTTAGGCTCTGAGCACCAGCGAATGGAACTCATAGCAGGTACTAATTTTCGCGAATTTCAGGGGACGCCCAAGAATAGGATTGACAGGGCCACTAATAGGTTTTTGGCAGATACCAATGATCTGAAATGAATAAGGTCATGGAGCTGAGTTGGTTACTTTGCCCCCAATTTAAATTGGGTCTCGTAAGAAAAATTTCATTAAACAGTTCACATTGGCTGGAAGTCAACTAGGCTCGGGATTTAACCAAGTCATGCGTGTATTGAGTTGATCGCTGCCCTAAGGACTGCGTGACTTCGCGGTTTCGTTAGATCCTGAATAGTAATCAGCTCTTTTGATTGAATTCCCGCAACAATTGCATGTTGCCTTGGGCTGGGGTGGCTGTTTAGCTCGTTGACAGTAAACAATCTGAACCATACCATGACAAAGTCGCACTGGACTTGAGGGAATCTACGTCCCATCTGCGAGAGCCATGCCTCATTTAAGCGAGAAATAACTCAAAACTCCCAAAGCTTAGCCCGAGTCCTAAGCCTACGCAAAATGAATTAGAGACTCCAACTGTTCACTGCGCGACGCAATGAAATAGTGGAGCTCCGAAAACTCGGAAAAACCACTGCTCGGTTCGCGACTAAAACCAAGACTGAACTGATTTTCAGTCCGGGCGACGGGGGAGGGTCGAAATCTTTTTCACCATTTGCCTCCCCGATTTCTATTGGCTGCTCGCGTCCTGCAATTTAATCCCCTCAAGCGTGCTGAAATCGCGCTCGCTGATTGGCCAAAAACCAACACAAGGACTCGAGCTACCGTAATTCTACTGTAGGGGTAAACTTTTTAGCCAATTAGAAGTCCAATTGAACTCGTAAATCGACTAGTAGGGCGCTGATTGGCTGCAGGCGTCAATGTAAACAGTTGAGGTAACTGGGCTTATCGAGTCGGCAGCTGGGGGGGGGCGAAAGCTGATAAGCACAATTTAGGCTTCCGATTGGTAAAACAGTCTCAATATGACTGATAAGGGTGGCCAGCCCGGAAGTGACCAAATTTTTACTTATCGCGAAATTATCTCGGCATCCCTACTGATAAGAAGGCCTAGCTCAAAAATTTAGCTTATTCTACTTATGCGGCGTTCATGTTATAACTGGGGCAGCTTGGAACACGTTTTGTCCAAGTTGATTCGACGTCAACATAAAGTTTAGTGATCCCAATAGCGGTTATGTAGACAAAATGTGAATGTCATATGACATTGGCTTACAAATCACTGATGCAAACGATCATCGTATACAAATAACCATTTGTCATATGACACTGCGGGACATTTATGCGAATATTATATGATATTCCAAAATTCTACTAAATATCATATGATATTTATACAGGACAATTGAATTTGTGCACGCTAAATAAAACAGTAAAAAGTCGGATAATGCAGCATTAAATGATTTCGCAAGTTGAATTACCTTCTACGTTTCTGTTTCTCGCTAAGTTTTTCCCAAAATATATTCCTAAGTACAAATAATTCAAATTTGAAATTTTAGTATCATATGACATTCTACAGGACAATCAAGCTAGTTTACCACAACTTTGCAGACATTTTCAAACATATCATATGATACTCGCAGACAATATTTGGAATATCATATGATATTGCAGTACAAACAGTAGATGTCACATCAGGATAGCAGACAATTCAAATTTTTTTAATCTCATAGCGGATAAACGGTCAGACAAAATGTTACCAGCTATAGTCATAGGGACAAAACTTGTTCCAGGCTGCCCCAGTTATAACGTGAACCTCGCATTAGGTACCTATTGCCCTCTGATCGTTCATATAAATAATAATAATATTAAAAAACACATAAAAATTAATGAACAGATGCATACAATGTTCACATGACAGTACCAACGGAAGTTTTGATTCTATAATATACCCTTATTTGGTTTCGTTTGAAAGGGCCAAAATTCTATGCTTAACCAACCACCATCCTCAGGATCTGCAGGTTAACCTAATCTTCTTTCTGGTTTCTTTGTGCTTAGCCCTCGCTTTCCAGTTTCTCCTGAGTTCCCACGCTTCAATAATTTATATCACCTGTATAACAGATCTTTAAACCCCTACTCAGACGGCGGCTAGGGTCGAAAAGAATGTCTTAACTTCTCCAAGTCAATAACAGAGCTCGGTGATGCGTAGGTTTCTAATCGAAGTTATCTAGTCATGAGAAAATTTCAAGAAAAAGGATCAAAGGTACCACCCGAGTAAAACAGAAATGGTCAAACACAATGAAATATACAAGCAATAAATACACATTCAGCCGGGCAAATATAATAACCTCAGTGGTAATAAGTGGAACCACCCTAATCAAGTAGAGTTATAAATCCCCCCTCCGGGTCTTGAAAACGCCACAAATTACCTTACCGCTTACGCGTTTTTAAACTAGTTAACAGACAACGCTAACCCTGGGATGCCGCTAATAAGAAGCTTTGAGTCAGCGTATCGAGTAGCGACACCAGGTTGAGGTTCCTCACGTAACATTAGCATCCCCAGTTTTTGACTAAGTACCGCCGTCAGACTCTGAATTGAGCTCTCATAGCAGGCAACATTCAAGCACAACTTTAAATAAATAAGTTCATCTATATATATGGGCATATATAAATGGGACAGTGTAACCAGTTGGACATCTACAAAGGAACGGGGAATCAAACTGCTCTTCGAACCGAGTGACAAAATTTCAATCTGAGTTGAATCGTGCTTAAAACAGCTCCAACTCGTTGTCGACTTTATGAGATCTTAAATATGTAAAAGTAGTTAGGGAAAAACATGATGTGGCAAATACTTTTAGCTTAATACTTTAAACTTTTCTTTCTCTCTTATAGTTAGATCAGAAACCCATGAAAAGTTACGATTTGATCGGCCGGCCTGCTCAACATCAGTGCGAACTAGGCGGTGTGGGGTTCGTTTTATTCGTCAGCTCAACCCCGACCGGCCGGGCTCGTCAGTTTCATGAACGCTTCGGCCAATGTTACTTTAAAGGCCGTCCCATTTTTCCAGGACGGAAATGTATCAGCAGCACCCGTCCCTCTTTTCCGGGACAGCAATATACCAGGAGTACATTCAAAAATATAATTGGGACAGCGGAACAATTGGGACAGATGAGACAGTGGGACAGATGGGACAAATGGGGCAGTTGGGACAGATGGGACAGCGGGACAGATGGGACAGTTGGGACAGATGGGACAGATAGGACAGTTGGGACAGATAGGACAGTTAGGACACTTGGGAAACTTGGGACAGATGGTACAGTTGGGACACTTGGGACAGAATGGGACAGTTGGGACACTTGGGACAGATGGGACAGGTGGGACAGATGGGACAGTTTGGACACATGGGACAGTTGGACAGATGGGACAGTTGAGACAGATGGGACAGTTGGGACAGTTGGGACAGATGGGACAGTTGGACTTGGGACAGATGAGACAGTTGGGACAGATGGGACACTTGGGACAGATGAGACAGATATATATAGCTATCTATATATGTTTCTATATACATGTATATATACATATATATGTATATATACATATATATGTATAAATATCCTACGTAAATATATCTGCCTGTGCATATGTAAACAGGAGCGCATAAGTGTGCACTCCGGGTATATTTGTGTCCCGGGAAATTGGGACGGCCTTTATAGTAACATGGGCCCATGCTTCAAGCGATAAGCTTCCGCTGAATCCGCCCAGCTTAACCTATTATACTAAACTATTTTATGTTACCGGTGCAAGTCAATGTAAAGAACAGGGGCGGAACAGTAATATAAGAATATTCCTAAGCCTAAGCCTAAGCCTAACCAAAGCATAATCGTAAGAATGAGTTTATTTCTAAGCCTAAGCCTAAGCCTAAGCCAGGCAAAAGAATTAGACTAGAGCTTAAGCTTACTCTATTCTTGTCCCACAAGAAACGTTCCGCGCCAGATCATTACATGGGCCCCGGTGCGTATATATCTTTATCTGTATATGTTATCTTGTGTGTGTCTACCTATGTGTCTAAGATACAATTTTCACGGGGGCAGACTGCTGGACTACCTACCCCGATCATTCTTAGATTTATATTTGTCCAGTTATTTTGATCCGGTGAGCGCACACAGAGACTAAGGGGATGAAATTTCAATAACAACTACAGCAACGAATATCTCACCGGTTAACGTCCTCTAGTCAGATGATCATACCCGACTCGTATGATATAAATTTG